>BMAW01014950.1:56669-80791 GCA_019974015.1 Nephila pilipes | reverse complement strand
CACACACACACACACACCAAGTGAAATTCAGAAAAACGTTTTAAAAACTGAAGGGGAATTCATTAGACCAAATGACACTTTTAGGTATTCGTAAATATTATTTTTTACAACAAACGCTGTGTACTTTTTGCAGTCTGGATGAATACCCACGTGGAAAAAGCCATTTTTTAAATCGATTGTTGAAAGAACTTTACTTGTACTTAAGAGTCTCTAGAACCATTTCCAAATCTGGAATAGGGAACTTATCTCGAATCATTTTTTTAAATTTAATCTGAGGTAATCAACGCACAATCGAAGTGAATTGTCTTTCTTTTTAACTAACACGATTCGTGATGAATATTCAGAAGTACTTTGTTAAATTATCCCTTCCCTCAACCAATCTTTTATTTGTTCATCGACTTTTAATTGTTCTGAAAAGGCTAATCTTCGCGGTGAATGAGCAATGGGTATTTAATAAGTTAAATTATTTTCATTTGTAAATCAACAGTTTCTACTTTATTTGGATAATAACTACTTATTAGTGAATTCAAATATGAACGTAATTTATTGTCTGTAATATGTGATAAATCATATAAACAGTCCTTCGTTTCTAAAGATTCTCCAATGTGTGTGGGCCGCGGTAGCCTAGTGGTCAAGGTCGTGGACTCGTGGCGGGCGGTTTTCGTTCAGTTGCGGGTTCAAACCTTGGCTGCCAAAGACCCGCCGTGTAGCCGGGGCTGATGCACTTTAAATCTGTTCGGGGCCCAAAATCCTCTCGTTGGTGTGGTGTGGATGTTAGGAGAGGGGGGAGCGACACCTGACCGTGGTTCAAAAATTACGAGGTCCGTCGCCAATAGCCCTCGTGTTGCTTCTCGTGCGACGTTAATAAAAGCTAAAATAATCTCCAATGTGTAATGGAATTGAATCAAATCCATCCGTTTTGTTTTGATTTGGATGTTTCACACACTTTTCTGCGTCAAACGAACGCTGATAATTATCCTTGAAACTGTTTTGATGGCTTGTACTTTCATTTATGCTCTTTGAACCTTCCAAAAACATAGAATAAAATGTAGGTGTTAATAAACCATCCACGTGCAAACGATTGTTCAGTGATGCTTTACTCTATATTACATTCGAGGACCTTGGCATAGAGAAATTAAAATACGCAACGTCAGCTTTTTCTCTTTCGCCGAAACACGAAATTAATGTGAGTTTACTAATCGAACGTTTATTTTGGAAGAAATACTTTTTTAATACAATGCACTGTGCTCCGCTATCTTCCAAAACTCTTAATATTTTACTATCTACTAAAATGTCAAAATATTTTAATTTTTTGCGAGAAATGTCTGTTGAAGATATAGTAGTAATTCCCAACGTCAAATTTTTATCATCACCATTTTCATTTTCTATCATATTAACATGGTCACTGGATTGATTAATTCTAGGGGTATTTTTAAATCTGAGGAAAATTTTTGGCAAAATAAGATTTGTTACATATGAAATACTTAATATCAAGATTGTCGGATAAATATTTTTCATGGCTATTTATTGAAGATTTTTCCAATTCTTCTTTGACTTCGGTTATATCAACGCCTGTGTTTTCGAATCCTATCGATAATTTAGATTTATAAGAAATATCGCGGAGTGATTTGCCCATTGACTTAAAATACAGATAACATTTTCGGCCCTTATCAAAGGGTTTTAGCCATTTTTCACCTGCTCTTACACAAATATGTGCAGAGGTTACACGATCCAGGGATTGAAAGAGTTTAACTGACACAATCAAATCGCATACTGATTTACACTCTGAAACTTCTCTTAATTTACAATAATATTCAAACATAGCCGAAAATCTGGATGAAAATTGAACATGCGACTCATTCGGAGATCTTTGAGAGGAACGAAATGATTTAATACATTCTTTTGGAGTTAGCTGATATTGTTTTAAAACAGTATTTTTTAATTTATTTTAAGCTCTCATTTCATCATCACTTATAAAGATCAGAACATTATTCGCCCCATCTCCTAAAATGTTAAGTAGAATTTCCATAGCATTTAAGTAGAAAAATTCTTCAGGAACATTTTTATGTATGAATGCTTTTTCTAGACATTTAAAGAAAAGGTGAAAGTTTTCTGCTTCGGAGGGAACGGGTGTCGCTAATATTTTCATAGATTTAATTAGATTCTCTAAATTTGGAGGTGATGACTCGACATGAGCACTGGCCGATTCATGTAAAGAAGTCATTCGGACTTAATTATTTTAATTTCTCAAGTTCGATTTTTTTTTCTAACCTTAATAATTCAGATTCATCATTAATACCAGTTCGAGATTTTCTCTCATCAACCACTGATTTAATTAAATTTTTTACAAATTCTGGATTCGACGTGAAACAGTCACTATTTTCGTAATATTTTTTAAATCAATAATTTTTACATTTGATGGCACTTCATCGTCCAATTCTTGCGCACCGAGAAGATCTTTTCTTGTTGACGCATACATTTTTGAAATTATAAATAAATATTTTCCTACCTGATCGGTTGCTGCTGATGGAAACAATTCCTCCTTCGAAATGAATGGTAAGATGAAATCTCAATACAGCTTCTTGTTATCATTTAAGACGTTCCACTGCTGAAATTTTCTGCATTCCCTTTTAATTCTATTTTTTTTTAAATCCTATAAATTTTTTTATCCGCACACACACAAAAACGGTCTGCACTAATTAATGAATAGTTCGGGCCGAACCTCCTCTTGTAATGTTCGGGTATTCACAATGATGAGTACTTCGGTTTATTCGTAGCTATTTATTCTTATTTACAGCGATTAATATGTACAGACACTTAAGTATGAAATTAAGAAAAACCTAAGTAATATCTACAAGTTCATTTCAGTCAGATTGTACTCCGTGCACTTATTCCGTAAAAGTTTATAGCCCCGATATCCCCCCCCCCCCCTACACAATGTATTTACTTAAACGTTTGTTCAACATTCATGAAACATTCAATATATGGCCGAAATACTTTTATTTCTATTGTAGCAGACTTTAGTCGGGCTTCGGCCATAGAGGCCGAAGTGAAACTACCATAAAAATTTCAGATGTTCATCAGAGAGAGGTGTCTGAGCAAGAGAGAGGAAGGGGAGTAAGAAGAGCGTAAGAGAGCGTTTTTCACTGTGTTTTCGTTTATATAGTAGAGAAAATTCCCTTCAAACGTCAGAGACCACATGGTCTGGATAGAGGGACTTCAAGGGAATTTAAATGTAGACCTAAAGTCTGGGAGGGATCATCCTTACAGGCCTCGAGGCGTGAGATTTGCTTATTCTGCGAATTTTTTAGAATGCGTGATTGAATAAATTAAAAAGAAAAAAGGAATCGTATCAGAGGAAATAAGAATGAACATTATCTTTTAAAGGAGAGAATGGGCCAATTTAGGAAATTGAATTATTAAGGGGAGAAATTAATAGGAATTAAGTTAAATCATTAAACACACACACACAATATGTGTGTGTAATGTCCTTCCTTAAAACTAATTAATTTCCTAACTTATCTTAAATTTTAACTGCCATAGTACTGCGTTCACCATTATTTCGTGATCCCATTCTTTTAATTTATGTTATCAAGCGGCTTCCAAAGTATCAAGTTCAGTATTTCCAATGCTTTGAACTAATAGGGAACCAATTACTTTTCATGTAAAATACCTAAAAACCCCTACATGTATTATTACCCTGTGATCTATATAATTCTTAATGAAAGTTTCCTTGAGAAAAAGAGTAAGCAAAACTGTACCTAAACATTTGTACCTTCCTAAAATTATCAATTCCTGAGCAATACCACAAATCGAAGTATTATTTCAACTAGAACAGCCCCCGGGATACCCTAACGATCCTTCTCTTTTTTCGACCCTCTTTTTTGTCAACCAATTTTTTTTTCTTCAATTTCTTCACGGCTGGACCACAGTTAAATCTTGTTTTTTGCTGCATAGCCATATCTGAATCTTGCGCCAACAATTCATTCGTTCAACTAGAACATTACAAAGGAAAAAAAAAAAACTTATTATAAGCTAACTTTGTTGCTTTTGATTCACAACAGTTTTTGAAAAAGAAATTAAAAATTATGTAAAAATTGCTGAAAAAACTGAATTGAATTCTTTAACTGAAAGAAAAATGACAATTATTAATAATAATTAAGAAAAGCTGGAAGAAAATGACAAAAAAAAAAAAAAAAAAAATCCTTTACTAAGATGCATTTTCTTCTACGCATTTATAACTATAGTTAGAACTTACTGCAAATTAACACTATTTGGGTGTTGACAGTTTTAAAAGGCTATTGTTTCTGAAGGAACGTCAATTCACTCGTTGGATTTCATTTTGATAAGCGGTAGCCTAGTGGTTAAGGCATTGGACTCGCAGCCGTCCTCCCGTTGGCGGGTTGTGGAAGTTAGGAGAAGGGGGTGCCAGCTCAGGTATTGGCCTCGTCACTTGACTGAGGTTCAAAATTACGAGGTCTGTAGCCAATAGCCTTCGTGTTGCTGCTAGTGCGACATTCATTCACCAGACCTAATGTATGTAATGAGAGTGGGGATTAATTGCTACGTGTGGACCACTTTTTTCTTTAATAGAACACAATTCGTACTCTGAGAAGATTAATCATTAATCAAGATGTGTTGCAGAAGCATACGAATATTATTGCATATGTGAATTGCGTAAATATTTGAAATCCTTTAAAGCTGAAAGAAAGATAGCTTTAATATATTTGAAACACTTTCTAGATTATTTTAATGTACGATAATAATACATAATGAAAACATGCAAATATTATAATACATTGTTCTTAAATGAATAACATAAATTCATATCAATGAATAAGCATTCTATTCATTTTAGATGTATTTTAATCGGATTTATATGTTACAGTCGTAAGTGCTATTATGTAACCAGTCTGCAAATATTTTAATATAATTACATTTTTCCATCTATAAATCTTTCACAAAGGGAAAACGAAGTTCATGTGTCTCGATTTATTAGATGATTTCGTGTCCTTTATCGACTGTGTTGCTGCTTGACCATTAGAATTCAGGGTTGTTGCATGATTTAAAAATTGTTTACATTTCAGTTCGGACGACAAATTTACCGTTCACATAATGTCTTCACAAATTTCTGAGACAGAAGAAATTCAGCTTCACAAATAGAAAGACTTATACTTTTTTTTGTTTGTGTATTTCCACAATATAAGCGAGTTACCCAATAAAATTACACCACTAGAAAATGATTTACCATTTTTTGCATTTCCCCAACTAGCATCAGAACAAGCATTCAAAAACCTAAATCATTGTTAAAAATCAATTTTTTATCTTTTGTGCCCTTTAAATACATCAACACTATTTTTGCCTAAAGATAATGTCTTTTTTTCTGGTTTGTGATTAAACTGAGATAAGTAAATTGTGACAAATGATATATCAGGGCGAGTTCTGTTAACTATATATTAAAGTTCATCAATTAATTCCTGACTCATAGTTATATCAATAACTTAATTTGTAAGAGGGAAACTTTTATCTTCTCCCTTAGCAATCGTTGTTTTTACCGATTTACAACTTTCTAAATTATATTTTATCAATAAAGATTCACTAAATTCAGTCTGTGATAAGCATGATACTATTTTCTTTTCTTTCAATTTCCATACCCAAAAATTTACTTTTCTTATTTTCATGCAATTCAAATACACTTTTAATTTTAGAAATAATATTTTCACTCATTTCACTATTATTACAAAAAATAGCTTAGTCATCAACATAAATGCATTGCATAAAAATATTTTTGTCATCTGCCTTCATGAATATATAATTATCAGAAGCTAGTTGAACTAACTTTTTTTTTGTAATTCTTTTCTTGTCTTCAAGTATTAATTCCTACCAGATTGCAGCAATCCATAAATGCTGTTTTAAAGCATACAAACTTTTCCATCCCCTATTATTTTTTCATACACAAGTGGAAGTGACATGCATACCGATTCCTCCAAATCACTGAATAAATATGCAGCTTTTACATCGAAAAATTTAACAATTAAATTCAAATTAACTTCAAATGCAATTAATAATTTGAAAGATTCTATATTTGCAAATGGAGAACATGACTCTTAAAAAATCCATATTTTTAATTTGATTAAAATCAGCAGCTACAAGCCTCGCTTTAAAAAAATAATCTCCTTTCACCGGAATAATTTTCTTTTAAACAATATACCCATTTACTTTTTATTAGTCTAGTTTTTTCCGGTTGAGATACAACATCCCAACCTTTATGTTTATGTAACGAATGTGATTCGCTTTCCACAGCTTGCTCCCAACTATGCCAATCAACACATAAACACACTCCCAACTATGCCAATCAACACATAAACACACACCCAACTATGCCAATCAACACATAAATTCACTCCCAACTATGCCAATCAACACATTCGCTTCTAAATCATGCTGGGAATACTATAAGTCAAATACACTGACATGTTTTTAGATTTTATTCTTCCTGAGCGCCGTAGTTCAAGTGATGGAGATGTGTCGGTTTCATCCCCCTCACTGATTGCAATCACTGGGTACAAAGATGTAATCGTTCTTTCGCGTTGATAAATTTGAGTCATTAAAAATAAATTTCCAAAGGATCACTTTATTTTTTTTAAATTTGACTCCTTTCGTTTTCTTTTGGAGAAGTTTCATTTATACTTGAATATTTCAAGGTTCTAAACAACGATTTGTTTCCACAAATAAGTGCTACCCTTAAACGATTTATTAAATTGAACTGATCAAATATTTTCTTACTATTTACATCAATAAATGCGATAAGCTTGTCTTTCTCTAGCATAGTCGAACATTAAATCCCTTTTTCGAGAAACATGAAACTTATTTTTCTCAGTATTTTGGGAATGCGAAAATGTGCAATACAACCAAATTTTTTTAAGATAATTTAGTTTTCTTACCTATCCATATTTCAAGTGGAGTTTTTCTTTACCTTTACGTGGTGTTACATTAGACTAATGTGACCAGATTTTAACATTCGTAAAGCGGGACACCGTTGACCGGGGGGATTCTTGATTAAAAATGTGGTCTATACTGAGAAAGAAAAATTTAGAACTCAAAAATAGTATTTTAATATTTTTTTTTATTTCAACACAAGTACAGTTTACAAATATAATACATTAAAAATTATGTTAAATATTATTTTATTCTTTTGCATATTTCTTATATGAGTTATTTTTTTTTAGTATATCGTTGTTGTTGTTTAAGAAGTCATGAAATTTTTCACATGAATTTGCTAAATCATGTTTCACACATGAAATGGCTTTCAAAGTCTCAACACTTAATTGTGATTTTTCTGATGTCCACACTTTATTTACCACAGAAAAAACGCGTTCAGTAGCAGCATTAGTTCCTGGTAAGGACAACGCATATTCTATAATTTTAGTGCATTATTGTATGGAATATGGTTTGTTTAAAAATGATGAAATATTTCTAACCATTTGTTCTCTATTGTGATTTGTGCTGAGGCCCAAGATTTTACCTTTTCCTTATCAATATTTTTTTTAATAATGGTATTTCGTTAAAAAGATCATTTTCGAAAAGAAAGTGGAAATTTTGAGTAATATGATCGAATGATTTTTGCACATCATTCCAATCAAGTTCATGTCTTAATGTAACCCAATGAAAATGTTCAATATCATTGTAATGTACCGACCACTCTTCAAATAATCTATGCAGTTGATATAAAACTTTTTAACATGATTTACGATATATGTACGATTTATTGCACCTTGTTCATCAGCTGGCTTATACTATTACGGATAGTTAACGGAAAAAAAATATTTTCAAACCACTTTTGACTTTGAAATTTTAAATTTTTAGCTTCCTTTGCCACTTCGATTACCAAAATTTTGTCACCTCAATAACTTTTATAGTATTTTGAAAAAGAGCAGCTTGATTGTGTGTATACTTTAGCCAAAATTTTGAGGATTCTTTTTCAAAAAACTCTTCTAAAATTCTAGGACATTTATCCTGTGATAGAAAGTAGGATTTCAGAGGATCATATAGTTTCAAAACTCTTTCCATAGCTGGCAAAAGAGCTAACCAGCGCGTTTTACTGTAGCTAAATATTTTCAGATATTCAGCTTCCACAGTTTTACAAAATTCTTTCAGCATTTCAACGCGCACTGTGTAAATGTAGAAATAAGAATATATTTTATTAATATTTTCCATATCTGCTGGCAACAAATCAGCAACAATTTGAACAGCGTTATGTATTATGTGCGCTGCACAACTCACACACCAATAATGTTTTGATTAAGGTTTTCGTTTAATTTATAAAAATATTATTTGTACTTCTTCCCGCTTTACCTCCAAAATTTACGTTCGTGTTGTCTGCTCAATATGCGATAATTTTATGTTTTGAATTGTTTTCTCCAAAATATTAATAACGGAACTGAAAATTATTTCAAAAGTTTATCCGGGCAATGAAACGAAATCTAAAATTCTAATATTTATACCTGTTTCCGAATCAAAAAATCTAATAATGGTTGGAAATAACTTTATATCCTTAATATATGGATATAAAATTAATTTTTATTAGATTTTTGTTCAATTCCGAAAACGCATACGGGAAAAACGCATTACACATAATTGCCTCGGATTTTGTTCTAGTACAGGCAAATTTTTTGTCGAATAACTTTTTGATAACTTGTGTTGTACAGTCCATAGATCTGAAGGAATGATTATGATTGATAGTATAAAAAGACATAAGTCCTTCTGCCAATGCTAGATTCTTTTCTTCGTCTCGTAAGTCATTTTTCTAAAAAATTCCTGTATTTTGGAGGAAGATTCAGCAGAATTTAAATATCTTTTATATTTCTGTGTCTCCAAGTGCTTTAAAATATCATTCCTTCCACCGTATGAAATAGAAAATTCACCATTACATCTCTTACATTTCGCAATGTAACCGCTTTTGGTTTTATTTAATAAAAGGAAATTCACTTCTTAGATGATCATTGAATTTGTTTCCTCGTTTCTTACTGATTATGTTAAAAATCTAAAAAAAAAAAAAAAAAAAAAATTACTCTTTTATTTATTAGATCACGAGCTCATAAAATTTTGCTTAATCCACTTTCCCATAGTCGTACATCTGTCAAATACAATGCCTACTAGACTCTCTGTCGAAAACCGAAGTCTTTAAGTATCCCTACTCCTATGCTACGTAGTCTATTACGTATAGGGTGGAAAATCCTTACTATAAACCGAGCGCATGGTGAAAAGCGCTCTCTTCTGTTTTGCTCTTTTGCTTGGTCCTGCTGTTATCATATGTCATAGTTTATCAATTGATTTCCTCTACCTCAAAAAATGTCAATAAATTGAATTTACACTACGAATTGGTTATTTTTATTAGTAAATCAAACATGGATGATTAAAGGATGTATCTCTCTCTTTCTCATATATATTTATATATATATACTGTGGTTGAACAGTGGTAGGCATCATATGCCTTCCAAAAAGAACCCTGCAGATCTATTTTCAAGAGGTATTGATACTGTTAAGCTTTAATCGTGTGAATTGAGGTGGTGTGGTTCCCCATTTCAACTACATACTGTAATAACTGAGTGCCTAGACAATGTTACTTTTTGAAACTAATGAACTGATTTTTCGTGAGCTAAAACCACCAGTAGAACGAAAAATATGTGCGCTTATAACACTGTTGAGCCATTAGATGTCATCAACGAATATTCATCTTACTCGAAAATGATAAGAGTAGTTAGTAGCTTGGTGCAAGAGATACTTGCATAATAGTAGCGATCCATTTCATGCTACCCGTGGGGACAGTGCAGGGATCCATTTCGTGGAACGTTAAAAAGCAATTATGTTATTTCCCATGCTTTATTATGCATCATGAAAAACGTTCAAAGGACTTAGATTTGTGACAGAAATTCGGGAAAGAGTTTTAAGTTTCTTTTTATCGAATGTGACGTTTTCGTTTCTTTTTATTAATGTAATCTTTTGTTAATAAATACTTGTGCAATTTTTAAATAAAATATTGAAAAGTTATGGGTGCGTATTATATTCGATTTTTAATTTTTTCAGAAAATTTAGCTCCAAATCAAGCATGCGTATTATACACCTGTGCATATTATAATCGAGATTTTACGGTAAGTGAAATGCCACCCCCCATGGTTTTGCCAACTAAACATCATTTTACTGTAAATGTGATTAACCATTTCCATGTTCTTTATTTCCACATGTTCTTTATTTGATTTCATAGTTTGTGTTTGTTAATATGAATGTTTGTAGCATTAAAGGCCTGACGGTATATTGACACCAGAAGGGCCATCTATGTAAATTTGAGTGAATGTTCATATATATATATATATATATATATATATATAAGAATTTAAAGATTTATGACTAAGTAAAACTAAGACATTCCAAATGCATGGTTGAAATTATAACACCTTTGTGCAATTAAGATTATTTATATTCATTTAGCTGTGTGAAAGAGAGGAAATAAATGTACATTGTAAGAACTAGAAAGGCAAGAGGCGCAGCTCCGCCATCTCGACCACAACAGAAGAGAGAAAATTTTACTTTCCTTCGTTTTTATCTTAGGGATTTCTCCATACTCGTGGTCTTAGATGAAGGGATTTTGAGATAACATCTATCAGTCCAGTAGGGTCTATTTCCGACAGTGACTATGTGAAATTTGATTCAAAAGATTTTATGAGCGCATGATTGCATAAATGAAAGGATAATTTAGAATTGGATCAGAAAAAAAGGAATGAACTCTTTACTTTTGAGTTAGAGTATGGGGAAAATTAGGAAATTAAAATTACTTTTATGTGAAATCATTACGCACACTCACATAATTATATATATATATATATATATATATATATATATATATATATATATAATCAACCGAGTTATTGGCAGATAAACTTGATCTTTTGTCTCATTTTAATTTAAATGTGTAGTTAAAATGTAGTTTCCTAAGCCTCTTCATACTTACTTCTGGTGTTTATTTGTAAACTTATAATATAAGCTTTAAATCGTTTTCTGTTTTAAAAAGATACATTTTTTGAACTGTAAAGGGTCATTGAGTTATTTACACCTTTTTGTTTTGATTAAACTTATTTGTATTTCGAATTAGAAGATTTTTGAATGCTATGAATATTGATATGTATCGTTAAGGATCGATTGATTCTAATATGTGTCAAATAAAGACTTTAATTTATATTTTATTTGTATTGTAATTATTCTAAACCGTCTGAAAATAAGTAAGAATAGTTAAACTGTAATTAACCATCTCTGGATTATAGTATCCTTAATGTTTTAAAGCTTTTTATTTATCAGGCCGATTTTGTTTAAAGAATAAAGCAACATAGGATTTAAATTTGGATTAAATTATTTTCCCTTTCAATCAAGATACATAGTTAAACGGTAGCAGTTATGTAATGATTTATGATTTAAACCAATGTAATTTTGTCCTTTGAGTTATAGTTGTATAAAATTTATTTTTCAAACAAAATTAATTTAATCAAAAGTTGATTAAAACATTTTAAAAAGGAATTAACAGTAGTATTTAAGAAAAAGAAATGTTGATATGTAAATTTAAATAAAAATCTCAAATTTAATTATTATTTGCTAGCATTAAGACTTTCCAAAACGCCTTTTTTTTCCTCATATGAAGTAACATCTTTTTATCAAATATAATTTTTGTTTACAAATTTTAAGATAAAATGAAGTACAGAAATTAAAATTTTTACTATGTGAATGAAAGTCACACACCAAAATTTATATTTGTAGCAACCAATCTGATTTTTAAAATATGTTTAAAATATAACTTTTAAAATTGTATTCTTAATGTAAATAATATTTTAGATAAATAGAAAGACGCATTCTAATAAATCTAGAATACACCTTAACAATTTGTTACGTTGTCTTGTCGATGAAATGTGATTCTTGCTTTTTCCCTCCAGCATCAGAACCTCGGATTTACTTTGTATTTCATCTCAAAACAAGCATATTTTTTATAAAAATTATTCATGAATTTTTTAAAGTTAATAAAAGGGGTTATTTTGTGTAAATAAGCATCATACAAATATCTAGCCCTTGAAATTATACCCATCGTGTAGCCGGGGCTGATGCACGTTAAATCTGTTGGGATCTAAAGCCCTTTCGTTGGCGTGTTGTGGAAGTTAGTTGAGGGATGCCAGCTCAAGTATCGTCCAAGTCACTTGAGCGAGGTTCAAAATTACTAGGTCTGTCGCCAATTGTTCTCTGTTTTTTTTTGTTACCCTTTTGTTTTAAAAAAAAAATCGCAATATTTTTTTCTTTCTTTTTGCCAATAATTGTTGAATGCGGGGTGATTGTATCCCTGGGGCCGGTTTATAGCCTTAAACTCTTTGAGTGAGCTCGGTCCCCTTGGACATTCTGCTAATTGCTTTCGTGTTGTTTGTAGTAGGAGGTTAATAAAACCATATATATCTTAATTATCTTACGAAGTTCATTGAATTATAAATATTTAACTCAGGATTTAAATAAATAAACGTGATTGGTTGAATTTTAAATAAAAATGTTTCGCATATCGAATAAAAGGGCAGGATAATATGATTGATCCATTCCTATGGTGAAAAATTATAAGTTTTTTTTTTTTTTTTTTTTTTACGATGCAATGAATAAGGCATAAATATAGTGTTTGTGCCCTATATCGAATACAAAAGATATTGTTTCATTTATTCTGTGTGAATGAATGCTGGAGTTCATGACATAAAATAAAATCTGAATATACTGCGTCAAATATTTACATTTTTGTGAACTTTTTTTTAAAACCACATTATAAAAACAAATGAACCCGGATATGAAATGTCCGTGTTAAAACATTAAGTATTACAAAAAAAAAAAAAAAAAAAAAAAATCCAATTTTGTATTACAACACAAACAAGTTGTGGATCCCTCTACCAACTCTTATGAGTTAAAACAGGTGACTTAAAAATTGTGAGACAATGATGGAGAACACCAGATAGTCTTTTATGATTGAACAGTGTTTGGGATTTGACAGGAAGGTTGCTAGACTAGATTGAGAATATTTGGTTCCAAAATAAACATTAAATTCGTGTTTAAATTAAAACTATGTTCTTTAAGAAAAGTATACCCTGAAACATCTTATTCATGTTGAAAAGCATCTGAAATTTACTTCAATGCGTTGAAGAATATTCTGGAATGAAAGCTATTTCTGTCAATTTTTTATTCCGTGTTTATAATTTCCTACGTAGCCATACAAAATTATTCCAAGTAAGAACTGGTGTACATCATTTCGAAAATACTAAAACCTTAATAACTTATAAGATAAATATAAACATATATCTTAAAACAAACAAAAAAAAAATACAAAAAATGTCTAGAAATTTCTCAGTCAATTAAGAACAGTTTTAATTACATAAATTTGCACTTAAGAATTCAAAAAAAATTGAATTCGTCGAGCATCATTGCTGCATAATCATTGAAAACAGTGTAACAAAGAGACCCAAATATCTTAATTTGGCGTGGTGTGGAAGTTAGGAGAGGAGGATGCCAGCTCAGATATCGTCCTCATTACTTGACCGAGGTTCAAAATATCGAGGTCCGTTGCCAATGCCCCTCGTGTTATTTCCAGTGCCACGTTAATATAACCAACCAACCAACCAAAAATCTCAAAATTTCATAACACTATTAAGTTGTTTTCTATAAAATAAATACTAAACACGTTTTATAAAATAAATACTAAATACTAAATAAGTTTGCCTTTTGCTTTTATTCAAATTTCAGAACGAACTGAAGGAAAAAAAATCCAAACAATCAATAATTTTGTTGCATTCTTAAAAAAATAAAATATAATGTAATAGTTACAATTTTTTTGACAAATATCGTCAGCATCGTTCAGAAATATTTACAACATAAAAACCATTTTCAACGTTGATCTTAATAATTCTTAACGTTACTGGGTCTTATAGTTTTTCAAGAAATAAGTCATTAAAGACATGATTACAATGTAAGTCTACGAAAAATCTGCAACATATACAAATAATTACTCAAATGAAAATCTTTTTCAAAACTGATCTATAATAATTCTTAAGTTAATAATCTTTCTAAAGATGAGAAATAAAATCTTCAAATCTCTCTGAATAACACATTCCACAAACGCAGTGCGAAACAAATTAATACGAGACTTGTTAACATTGACGTTTTTAATCGTTCGAAAGTATGCGCACACCCCTTCTTCCCTTCCACCCCCTTTGACGTTTCCGCCGAGAGCTCGCGGATTGTCTATTTTGCTTCAGAATTATGATCGTTTTGGCTGTTCTTGGAATAACTTCAGAGGTTTGTAATTGGTGGTTTTCAGACGTGACGTCAACTGAGAATGCGCAATGTGTATCGTCGCCAATTGCTTACCTGGTTGGAGCGAAGACGACAGATGGATGTTTTGTTAATGAGAAGAAGGACTACACAAAATTTGCGCCGATAGTTTGATTTGATCTGAAAGTGACTGGTACCGTGCTGTAAGTTTTGGAAGGCTTTTTTTTTGAAATTTTACTCTCATTTCTTTTGAGTTAATTCTTTTTATCGACACTTTTAATATTTTTTTTTTAGTTATTTTGGCTGAAAGTTTTTTTTTTTATTTAATTTTTTCCTTCACTTTTGCGATTGATATACCTGTTACGATACTAGATTTTTTTAAACAAATTCTACTTCAGTGGCAATATTTTTAAAAAATTAAAGAAACAATAAAGAGTATTTTTTAAAGAAAATAAGATTGTGCACAAAAAAAGCCTTTAAAAACCAAATTTTCCTCAGCGATTAAATGCGCAGTTCAAAAAAGCATTTTTTAAAATTATATTTGAAGAATATATATTTATAAAAACGTATTAAATGAATGTAGTTTTAATTTTCACTTACGGGCAGGAAACAAGCATTTCTGAACTGAAACAAATAAAATATTTCATCTTCATCCAATTTTAAACATGTTGCCTCAAAAACCAAAATTTAATGAAAACTGCTGTGGTTTAAATTTGAACAAGAGGTAATTACTCATAGTTCCTTAAGCTATTTCCTCGAGAGTACAGGGAGGACTTACTCAAATATACACATTCCGATCTCGAGATTGATATATTGCAAGGAGAAGTATCGAAGAGGGCAGCTTCAATCCTTTAGAGAGAGTGAGAGAGAGTTGAAATCGGGAGGTGGGATACTTGAAAATAAAAGACAATGTCAGATTGTGCTACGGGAGACAACATTCGACTAATGGATATGTATTCTTCAGATGAGGAAACCCCCGACTGTGTGTGCGATTATGCAGAGAATGGAGAGCAAGTTTCGAACATCACACGCGGAAAAACTTCACATTCAGCAAATAAATACCTAAAATTCACGGAGTGCAATGATCAGGAGTCTCCCTGCGGTACCAGAGGAAAACAATCAGATTTCACATCCGATCCCGTATATCAGCACGAACAGAAGATCTCTGAAAATCAGCCAAAGAAAAATACGTATAAGCAAGGACGGTTGGATATGGATTATCCGACTCCTAAACATTCAAGATTAAATCAAATTAGATCACAAAATCGTCCAAGGCGTTTTAATCGTGCTCCACATACATCATCCCAGTACCAAGGACAAGTTCCGACTCTGAGGAGCTCAGATCAAATTCCATATGCAAATCATTTACCTAAGCCTTCAGTCTGCTATACGGCCGATCAAAAACTGGAGAATTTGGAGGATATACATCAAGACTACCTGACGTCCATCGAAAAACGACGGACAACGTGTTCGAATACTTGGCGCCAAAGGACGGAAACGTCGAATTGGAGGAGCCGCATCAGTAGGTTGTATCACATTATGGGAGAGAGATTAAGAAAAGCTTTATCTCGTCTTAGAAAAATTGATTAGTGAATTCTGGACCGCGAGGGAAAGGTAGGATTTTAATATTTTGTAAAAAAACACAATAAGGGGTTTTAGTCTGTTAGATAAGCCGATTCCTAGGTTTGAAATTTTATATTTTATATTTTCTCATTAGAAATTAGCTTAGAGCACAGTAGAAGTGGTATTAAAGCTGTTATAAAATATCTTGTTGAGTTCAGTAACTTGGTTATTGAAATAGAACTTGTAATCATGGTTATTTTTGAATGACGACTAATGTGGAAAGCGCTTATTTACATTTTTATTGGTTTCTTAATGTCCATGTGTGCTAAAAGCAAATTCCTAGTATTATGTTATTCCACAAAGACTGTAAAGAGCGAAATTTTTTTCCAGAAGTGGAAAGGAATTTTTCAAATTTGAGCATTTTTTGTGTGTGTTCCAAATGCATCAAACTCAATGATTATTAGTCAAATAATTCCACCTTTAAGTAAAGTGGATGCTACTCTTACAGTGAAGTAGTGTTTTAAAATAATTCACAAGGTCTATTAATGTAGAATAAAAGCTGAAAAAAAATTTAAGGGGTGGATCCTAATTAAGAATCAATATGGAAACATTTTAAATAATAATTTCGTTATTTTTGTCTCACGTTATTTGACATGTTTCATATTTATATCACACTTTTATCAATGTAATCTATTTTAATGAATGGAGTCGAATTTTGTGCATTTCCTTAAGTTTTATTATATTTAGGATAGATTGGCAAAACCTATCACGAATTATTCGTGTTGAAATAAAGAGATTTTATATACATTTAGAAGCTTACATGTATTAAAAGTTATCTGTAAATAAAATCGATGCATAATATGTTACAAGATATCAAATTATAAATAATACATTTGTTGTTATATTTAAACTTTTAAAAATTTCATTAATAAATAGAAATGTAAATCGCTTGAAATATATGAATATTTATTGGTGTTTAAACAGAATTCGCTAGATTATATGCCTTCTAGCGTGCACACGTTCATTTCCTGAAGAAGTTTAAGCAAACGTTAATCGAAATGCTTAATCATCAGTTGCATATTACAATGGGTTTTTCGGCATTTATAGTTAAGCTGCGAAATATTCGTTTGGATCTTTCATTTGTAATGCAAAAGAAGGAATTGAAGAAGTAATAGAAGAACCACTAAGAAATGATTAACTTTAAATTTTTTTATTTGGTGCTGAACTTTTGTTAGTAGTCTAGTCAATTTAATCCTACACCTCTGAAAAATGAAGTCAGGCAGACATGATGGTTTTGATAAATCATGGTTTTTATCATGTTTTTTTTTATCGTCATGGCTTTGGGAATCTCCTTTGTACAACATGATAAAAATTGTTCATGTTTAAATAAACTTTTCGGATTACAATTATTCTGTCCAAATATATAAAAGTAGTTTTTAAATAAAAATAGTTGTATATATGTTATAAAACGTCCATACAGATTTATTGGAAAATACTCTTATATTAACATCTTTAAAAACTGCATTACTAAATAAGAGTACTATTTGTTAATTATATGAATAAGTGTTGGTAGTGAAATAGATTATAAGATGATATAGTAATATAAAATGTATAAGATGTTTTACAATAACTTACATGTGCATTTTCTCAACATTTGTTATACATAAAATGATAATTTTCGAAGGTGTTTTCTGCTGTAATGTGTAGTTTATTGCAGAACTCAGTGTATGTCTTAGTCTTTTAGGGTAAGTTAAATATTATAAGTTCTTGTATATTAACGTTTAAATATAAGAAAATTTAATTCTAATAAAAGTTAAATAATTAATAGAATTTCAGCCTAAATTTAAAAATTTAATTTGAGAAAATGTGAACTACTCAAATGAGTTACATTATTATTACTTAACTTACATTTATTATTACTGACAATCGACACATTTATTTAATTGAAACGAATCAACATAAATTATCAGGTTGACAGATTTTGGATCGATAATCATCTCAATTCAGAATAATGAAAATGAAATAGTATGATAATAAACAACCATTCATTCCAATCGGAGGTGAGAATAAATACTATGTATTTATTGCATTAATGAAACGCTTTATATAACGGTGAGATATTTAAACATCGCAAGGACTTTTCAATTGTTTGTATAAGAAAGACCAGCAAAAACTTTGAAAGGCTTTTATTGTGCAAAAAAAAAAAAAAAAAAAAACTACAGGTTACAATTAAACTGAAATTATTTGTATACTTGTATTTTGAAAAATAATTACAATAAACAAATGCTTATGAAATTAGAAATTTATCAATTCTGTTAAAAGATCTTTTAACAGAAGAAAGAAATTTCTAATAAAAAACATTTGTGAAATAATTAGATACGTTTTAAAAACAAATATTTAATGCTACTGAATATGTATATATGCGAGGGGATATCATAAAAATTTAGTTCTTATCCCGGGGGATAGAGAAAAATTTTAATTATTACTGAAATAATCGGATACAAACTTTTAATCTTCATGAGCTATTGAACTATTCTTAAAATAGTCGTTTTTTGACCTTTCGAAGGCCCTCATTGTAGAACTCAGCAGATTAAACTCAATCTTCTCCAGACTACGGGTTGCTTCAATCTACGCTTTTCTGCTGTCAAACAAATGAACATTAATAACTGTAATTTACCCCATTATGTACAGAAGGATAAATTAATATGCAGACTAAATTTTATCGAGATATTTTAGTTATTTCTAAGAAATAATTTTAATTTTATGACATCCCTTCGCGTGTATACACATATTTATAATGTTTTGCCCCCTTCTGGAGGCCAGTTAATTTTGAAACAAAGACAAAAATGAATTTTGTGATACATCATCGTACAAGTCAAAGAGATAAATAACAAGAAATTACTTTGCTTTCTAGCTTGTTTACTACTATTACTAGCTAGCTATTACTGGCTTTCTACTTTACTTAATTAATTATGAAGAGTTTTATCTTAGATTAATTTGTTTTCTGAACCATATCACAAATGAAAACATTTTTTTTTCTCTATTTTTTAAATAAAAATAGTATAAAATTTTTATAATTTGAAACTTTCCTGATTTATTTTAGCATTTTTTTTATTCGTAACATATCATTTCCTATGTGAAGGAAATTTTCAGAAAATTTTATTAAAAAATATGAAAGCAACTCTTACAGGCTTTATTAAGTAAACTTAACAGTAATAAAATTTTATATACATATGAATTGAAAGATTTCTTAATTTATACTTTTTGAAAACAATTACCCTATCTAATTTTAGATGTAAAAAGAAAATTAGTAAATATATGATTTCATTTACTTTTTTTTTTTTAAAAAAATCAAAGCATGTTTCTTTTTCAAAAACTCAGATACAATTTTAAATATTCGCAAGATGTAAGAATTATTTTAATCTTTTACATCTCTTTTTAATGTAAAACATAACTTCCAAAACTTACTGGTGACATAATACTTCTAATACGACAATTGAAGAATTTTATAATGAGCCCTTTTAAGTAAGTATAACATATTTAAGTATTTTTGAACTCACGAAATTATTTTGTAATACCGATGTTAAAAATTTCCTTAAACTTTCTTCTTAAAAATCATTTATGATATCTTAATAGATTTCTTAAGCCTTCGATCAAAAACAATTTCTCAGCACTCATAGCTCTCTCATTTAATTTTAACGATTTCTTTTTTCCTGAATGTGTCATTTTTAGGAATGTGTAAGATATTTAAGCATTTTATTTAGTAAGTGAACAATTTTGTGAAATACTAAGGATGAACCTCCATAAACTTCCTTCATAAAACATCCTTTTTTGACATTTGATCGTTTTTTATAATTTGTTTAACCTTTACTCCGAGACAATTTGGGGTAATGGTAATGATCTCGCGGCTGATGTTGCTTCCGTCGGGTAGAGTCCTGAAGCCAATAAAGATCGACCGTGAGAGGTTAGTATGTCATCCTCCAAGACATATCGATGGTATGGTGTGGAAGTTTGGAGATGAATGTTCCAATTTTAATGTCGTCTTGTCACCTGACCGATGTTCAGAATTACGAGGTTCGTCCCCAATAGCCCTGATGTAAAAGGCATTTCTATTACATTTCATAGTCATACCGTTTTCCTTTGGGTTTTACCACTATTGTAGTGTGACGATGTCTTACTACATATTATTCATAGATTTTACTTTTACATCTATGAATGTAACTACTCCTTCTCTGAAAGAAAAATCCATGTCAGGCCGAATAAGTCCAAATGTACTGTAAAGTAGGTTTTTAAAAGTATCTTGTCTTTTTAACAAGATATGAATGACCGTGAATGTAGAGTAACAATTGGGTTCCGTATTGTATCTCGTCATTTTGAACTACGTTCAAATGACGATGACGATATTCAAGATGGCATCTCCCATTCCTGACTTCTAAGTCCCACCATGTGAGAGTTCAGCTGCAAAGTTCCGCTTAATGCCTAGCAATACTTACCTACTAAAATTTATTTGTCTAATAAAAACAATTGTTCCATTAAAATGTATAATAAAGGTTTATAGTTGTATTATATAATCTCTCCCTCTCCTTCTGATAAATCTTTTCTATCGTCACTAACTGCAATGTGCTGCATGATAAGGCAATCAAACTATACCCCCTTCCTATTCAAAATTGTTAACTTTTCCTATCACAGGTACATGTCATAGAATGAAATAACTGATTACAAGCGACTAAAATCTGCAAAATAAATGTAATTCTGAAATTTAATTGTTTGAAATTTTTCTGTAGGAATTTTATTTTGATTTTTGTAATGTTTCACTGTCACTGATTTTTGTAATGTTCATCGAAGCTCTGGAGTGATATGAGCTCCATGAAGTCTCTAGCACTATTCTGACAAAAATTGATAATACGAGGGCGGGTCAAAAGCTCTTGTTTTTAAAGACAGATGGCACCCTTAAAGTAAAATTTTGTTACCATTGGGTGTTACCATCTGTTAAATTGAGCCGTTTCAAATTTGATGTTGATTCATAAGTTAGTTTCGATTTGGTTGTTATCTGCTTCAAAATCAAAATTTGATTGTTGCCGCATCGAGTTGTCGCGGTCGATGATACCTGCATTCATGATAATGCATCGGAAATCAAGTAAAACTTAAATCTATGTGTTGTTTCTGGGAAACGTTTCCCCAAAATGCGAAGATCGTCTCATCGTCCAGAAAATTTATGAGGAAGAACTTATGAGGTTCAAAAGGCGTCGTGACCACGAATAAGAGTAACTGAGACTTAGACAGCTGTCTTGTGAATCATGATGCTAACTAAAAACAAATCATTTTCGATGCTACGAGCAGTATCTCTTTTAAATTCTAAGGACTTATTGAATGACCCTCGTATTATTGTCTTATCTAAAAGCTCTGGTTGCTGCTCTCTATTTTTACTTGTCTTTAGCACTTTCAATGTTTTAATGTGCGCCAAACTTTCTTTTTACATAGACAACGGTCCATCACGACTTGAACCTGATGCTTGATTTGAACAGTGTCAGCATTGAAACTCGAGATAACTTTTTAAATTGTCCTGAACCACCTAAAATGATTCGAGTTCACCAGCAAGAGGTTTAGAATTATATTCTTCCACCCTTCCAAGGAAGACAACCGTTCCAGCACGTCAAAGAAGCGAAGGGTACCATTCCGTCAACCAGCATTTATTAAATATAAGGTGACATACATTCGCTTACTTTCGAGAACTCTAATAGAATTTATTTAAAACTCTCAACACAGAATATTTACAGCATAATTATTTAGTAAGAAACATTTGCTATTCCTATTTTTTTGGAAAACATGTTTTAAAAATATTCTTAGATCACTCGTTCGTATGAAAAACAAGTCAAAAATGAAAGCTTGATAAGAAATTTTAACTGAAAAGTGTTTGAGCTAAATAAATCATTCATATTAAATAGTTAAACTACTACTAAGAAAAATATTCCTTTTTGAAACAAATAATAGCTTGTTAATTCATAAAGTAAAAAAATAATAATAATAAGTCCTTAATATACTTGCATCACTCCTTGTAATAAGTAGATTTCAAGTTGTAATTTAACAATTAAGTGTAAAATGCATCACACAATTTAATAATAATGCATATATTTCCTTTGCGTGTGAAAACACTCATATTGCATCTGAGTATGGAATTGTTATCCCTATTTATAATTTTTTTATACGTTTGTAGCAAAATATGCCAAAATAAAAAAGCCCCGGGATGTGCGGAGTTCAGACGATGTCGGAGAAAAAGAAATTCACAAAACGATGATGACAAGAAACGTTTTTGTAATGGAATCGATGAAGAAATAAACTAATTTCCGAAGATGGAGAATAACTACACAGTGGACAGTGAAGCAAAATAAGAGGAAGAGAGTGAAAATACTGATGATAAATTTTTTCAGGTAAGGGTTGGAATCATTTTTCAGGTAGACATAAATTTTCAAAGTGGAGAAATGCATTATTATTTTTTTAGTTTTGTCCTAAATGGATGTCACAATATAATAATATATATAACAGAAATGATTTAATACGCTAAAAATTCTTGTAAATACTGAAGTAAATTATTTAGTGATGAAAATTTGCACTAAATTCATTTTGAAAAATTAGAGAAAAAGAGTTTTAAATTGTTATAAATTATCTGTTTCGTAAAAAGTGCTTGAACATTAACTGCGGACATTTAAATTTTTTTTTTTACATTCTCTCTTTTTAGCTCTGTAGCCGATTGGTAATGTTCGCGAATTCTTCCGAGGATGTCTCAGATAAGACATGATTTGGAGTCTTGATGCCACTGAAGACCCATTACGTGGCGGAGCTTTGCACGTTATGTCAATCGAGTCTAAAAGTCCTCACGTTGGAGTGATCAGATGTTCGGAACGCGGGTTTCCTGTTGAAGTATCTTCTCATAATCTCATCCAAAACTATGAAGTGATTAGTGAGGGAGTTGTTGACTGAAGAAATCTTTAACAATAAACGAACGGTACCTTCTGCATTGAAATGATTTTTACTTTGAAAGGTAAGAAGAGAAACACGGCTGCCTTCGCCGTATGTTAAAGCCCTCGATTCAAATTTGGAATACAAACGAAGAGTGAGAACAAATACTGATGCTTGGAGTACATTTACAGGTATGCTATTGCATTTAAGAAATGGTAAGAAGATTGTTGTAAAAATAATTATAAACCATCTTAAAAATTGAAAAATTTTAAATATTCGGAATTGTAAAATAAAATTGTTAAAATCTTATATATTCAATTTTTTTTAAAAAAAAGAACTTTAAAATTATGAAGTGCAATATCATCAAATATTCTTTGTTTTTAGGAAAACCTATCTTCTTGAATGCTGCAGTGCCAATAGCCGGTTGTATGGTTCCAATAAGATGATTGTAATCAAATAATGATTCCCTTACGGCTTGCTAATATTTCTAGGTGTTGTAGTTTAATTTTTTTTATCAGTTGTATTATTTGAAGTACCCCGAAGAGAGTTTTGATTACTTGAATGTTTATCCAGAGAGGACGAGGACTTCAAGAAATATTCGAGGTCAACATCGTGGTTGCGAACCAGTCAAAAGGTTTTACGTCTACCTAATATATGACAAATATTTGAAATTAAATACTTATACGAGCCAATCATTTTAAAAATGGCTATTTTCGAAAAAAAAAAAAAAAAGGCCTTTTTATTATTTGCATTTCTACATTTCACAGTTTAGCCCTATTAACTCACAGTATTTGGGGTCCATGGTTACTGAACTGTGGGTTCAGAGAAACGTGAGTTATAGTAATAATATAAATGTAGATTAGTTCCAACATCAATATGAATTATTACGTAAAGACCATTTATATCAAATTGAAGAGTCAATAGTTAGTAAGAGAAAATATATTTATGGTCATTTATGCTATTTTTACAGTATGTAAATCAATTAGATACTGTAAAACAAAATACATTTTTTTTTGTATCTTTTTAATAACATTGTTTTGCAACATGTAAGTCAGTTATGTATTGTAAAAAAAGTGTTTTAAAGAAGTACAAAAGTTATAGTTAACAAAATAATACTTAAAAATATTTAAAGAGAATAGAATTTAGAGCATTTTATGTACCAATCCTTAATGGATGATTGTTTTTATCGCATTTTGCTTCTTTTTAAGGTCTTGCAAGGCAAAACATACAGGGGTTGGACAAAAATATGGAAACACCTTTTAAAAAAC
>BMAW01014950.1:12525-51694 GCA_019974015.1 Nephila pilipes | reverse complement strand
TCAAAAACGCCAGCGCCACCTACATATTTCATTAAAATCAATCTTTCTTTTCAAACATGCATTTTACAAGGTTTTTCCATATTTTTGTCCACCCCCTGTAGTTGCTGTGCTCCAATTCGAGATCCCTATTGCACAAAATAACTAACTTATCATTTAGAAATCATTCAAACAAGGAAAAAAAAACATTTAATACTTTTAAAATTTGATTAATTCAAAGTGGTTTAAAGCAAAGCAAATCTTCCAGACCGCGAGATGTTGAAAACAATATCTTACAGAAAATTGTCCGAATTTGAGCTTTTCATTTCTGTATATTCATTTGACTGTTTGTATGTTCATTTTGAAGCAAATTGTGATTGAAAAATAAATTTTGCTAATTAATCGAGTGTTATATTTTTATTTTTAAATGTATCCAATTCCCATTTCAAGATTTTCAATCAAATGGGGAGTACATTCTACAATAAAGCGCAAAGTAATAAGAGTTTCATGCTGTATTATTAAGGAAGAATTGTTAGATTAGCTCAGATAATGATGTTTTAGCTAATACTCGTAGTATTTCCATTAAATACATTATTTTTAGATAATGAATTAACAAAAGGAAGCAAATAAAAAAAAATTCATCAGTAAGATAAAAATTTATAATTGTAATTCAGCTGGGTGCACAAGCTAACCTTTTCTAAAGTCTCCTGATAATATTATTTAATTGACTCTCTCATAGCTCCGGTAGTAGTACGCGCTCGATATATAAAGCAACTAAATGGTGTCTTAAATCGCTCCGAAAAGTACAAATTAAAAGAAAGTTACTTTTAAATAGTAATATGTTTTAACTTTAATGAATATTACTTTAACAGTGAATAAAAATGAATATTTGTTAATTTTATTACGTAAAATTGTAAACATTTCTTTTTATTTTGAGAGAAATATTTTTGTGTCCTTGGTCTTGTGTTTTTTTAGCAAGTTGAAACGATATTTTATTCCGTTTGAAAAGGGCCGCAGTCTATTTATAGCCATCAAAACAGTATTATTTTTTAAACATTTCTCATTATGTTGATTAGGTCAGTATATCATACACGTTGTCTTGGAAATATAAAAACATAATATTATCCTACCAACAGATACCAACATATTTTTAAATTTTTTTTCATAACTCTAACCCTAAAACATCTATATTTTTAAATAAATGGATTTCAAACACTTCCTAAATAAATGACTAATATTTAAAAATTTCGAATGACATTTTGGATATTCCAAGTAGTATTTTTTGTGCCAAAAGTGAGATACATTCTTTTTACGAAAGTGATTAAACAGCCTAGAATAAGCCTGAAGCCCCCCCCCCACTTTTTTTTTTTAATCTGGTATTGAACCTCGAAATCTCCATTCACAAATGTTTCGAATAATTACTGAATATCTGAGTAAAAGATTTATGAGGTAAAAAACACCATTAAAAATTTATGGAGAACTTGTGTGTGTGTGAGAGTATAATTCTTTTTTATACACGCACATACACTTATGCATCTTTAGCTGTACATTTTACAAAATAAATCTAGATATGGAAAATTTCACCGACTTACATTTCAGAAACTCTCTTAAGAATTTGAGGAATCCGTACTATAAGGAGTCTTTTTCTTGTGTTTTCCCATTTATTTAGAAACATTTTGATAATAATTAAATTAAATTGAGGAGAAGTCCAATGTTTTTTTTTTGTGTGCTTCAATCAGTAATATACAAAATTTCTTTTTAGTCAATAATAAGATGTTTTTCTATTCTATTTACTGTGTTTTTGCAACACGTATAAAGGGAAAGGTGGGGGGGGGAGGGGAAAGAACAACTGTTTACCTTTTGTGAGACGCAAAAAATACTTTACATAGATAAATTTCTCTTTTATTCCCTTCTTTTCTCATTTCCATTGAATGTTATAAACCAAGACTCTTCTCTCCAGAAGACAGGGAGAGAGGAATCTTGGTATCTGCCTAGTAAAGGAAGAGCTATTCAAATGAACCTTGTGAAAAGAGTCTTACAAGCAAAATTGAATTGGAATAAAAAGGTTTCACTGAATTGGCGACAAAAGGTTTCTCGTGAGATACAAAATTTCTTTTGGTCCACCACCTGTTTCATTAACTTTCAATTTGAAGTCGCACTGGAAGAAAATTCCCTAATCTTTCCAATTCACATGATGAATTTTTCAGAGTTTTAAATCAGTTTTTCTATATCTTGTGAATTCTGCAGAACAGTAGAATTCAATAGAAGGGATCATTTTAAATGAAGTTTTAAAGTTTTTTTTTTTATTTCATATATGGACTACGTTCACAGAATGTTCAACCAATAAAATATAATTTTAAATTGAAATGTAATGAAATAGCAATAATTATCTAAATACGAATAGAAGATCAAATAATATGGATGCGAATACTGTCTTTCTCTATAAATGTATTAAATTATTTATTCTCGGTTTTGTGTTTAATATCTTTCCTGAATATTTTTGTTGAATACGGCACTCTAAGCTGTGGTACTTCCCTAATTATAATATATTGCTCTTTTCAAAGAAAAAAAGTAATGAAATGCAATTTGATAAGAAGTTTATCCACCAGCTTCTTGGATGTTCAATTCACGATTATGGAAATTAAATTTCAGCAATTTTCTAAGTTATAAACTGACAGTTTACAACTCCTAAGTGTGGTTAAAGAATGAAATGATTGAAAAATAATCACTTGAATTTTTCATAAAACCTGTTTTATTGCATACGATTATTTCTTTCTACTTATTTGCATTCCAAATTCCTACCGAATATTCTTAAACCATATATATATATATATATATATATATATATATATATATAATTATAAGAGAGATTTTAGGAAAAGTGATATTTGATTGAAATGCACAGTCATAAAATTGTTTAATTTAAAACTTTATTTTACGACAGAGAGATTTATTCATGTTCATCTGTTGTGAAATATATTTACAATGAATTGAAAGATCACTAGAAAAAAATGATTTAATTTGCAGTTTAAAAGGAAGAGTGATAAAAATCATAAAAGAATGAGAAAAAACAGAACATAAAAGAAGAGAAAACATTTACTGGAATAATTTTCCAGTCCCATTACAACACAACGCATTTTGTTAAAAAAACCAAATAAATTCAGCTTTAAAAATTTTATTGAATTCAAAAGTCTCTTTTTGAAATGTAACTTATTTTTAAATTAAAACAACAAGATTCTCAGCAATGTATGAATCTGGAAATAAACGAAAGTGTAACGATCAATATTAAACCCGACCCAACTTAAGGCGTTTTTTGCATTACGTCAAAGATTAGGATTAAATTTTTTCTATTATTTTTCGACTTCTCTAACCCGTAGAGAGTAGTGTATTTTATGATACGTACTAATCTGTCAATCCGTTTTTTTATTCTGGTGGCCGCTATTTTATCTCCTACATCGTAATGATGAATTGATATTAAATTTTGCGTTGTTCATGTGAAAAACAGCAAGCTGTGTAACTTTTTTGAATTTTAGGAATAAAGAATAAAAAATGTATGTACGAGGGCAGTTCAGAAAGTACCCAGGTTTAGGAATGGTGTAACTCGTTGTAGCACTGAATATTGATTGTTTCCCACCTTTGATATTAGAAATCCTTGAACAGCACTTCCATCACATCCCTAAAAATCGTTGCCATAACTTTTCCGGTTGGGGAGACCATCTTCGCCTTCTTCGGGGCATATTCACTGCGAGCAACTCGTTATTTCAATTACTTCTTGGCTTTCGGTGCATAATGAGGACTTCAGTTCTTCTCTGTGGTGATAACCTGACTCAGTACCAATCAAACTTGAACGTATAAAGCAGTTTCAAATTTGTTTTTCAGCAGTTTACAATGGTGACATCAACTTGTCTTAGTAACGTCAAAAAGCGGGCACTTTTTATAACCTTGAAAAAAAAACCTCTTTGACATTAGGTGAAGGCTATAGTATGTACAAACATTATTGCCCCCCCCCCCGTTTTCTTGTGATATTTAGTTTAATCCAGAAGATTTAATTTGCTTACAATTAAATGCTTTGCGGCAAAACTTTTTTGCTCCACACAAGATTCGTAAGATCCGAACTAATATGCCTCGTAATTTTGAGTTTTAGTCATATAAGAACTATATTGAGCTAGTTCTCAGCTCTCCACATCCACGTCACGCTAACGTTAGGACGTTGAGCCTCGACACATTTAAAGTGTCTCTCTTTCCGATGGATCTATTGAGGAATCAGGGCTTGAAGCCCGAGGCTTGGAATTTGAGCGTCCCAGACTACATAATTAATGTAACAAAAATCTGGCGGTCCACTTTAAATATTCTATTTATATATTCTTCCCTTTCTGCCCAACATAAAGGTCGTAAAATCGCAAACAAAGTGATTCGTAATTTTCTATCACTTTAAGATGACGATATCGACACTTGAGTGAGCACACTTTGTCCACATAAAATAAATCAGCTTCCAAACCTTAAAATCACTAGCAGTCAACAAAGATAGGGGGATTCCGAAAAATAAGTCAGGATTTTGATTAATATATAACAACACTACGGAAATAGTTTTTTATAATTTTACACCACTTATAAGATATTAACTTCACTTTACTTAACTTTCTTTTAAAATTTCAATAAAAACTTTGTGTTTTAAACTTTTACATAATTTTTGTCTTAAACTTTTACATTTTACAGATTTTGGTTACATGACAATAGCAATTTGTTTTTCCTTTTGTATCTTTTACGCAATGAGATAAAGATACAAAAGAAATGAACAGCGCAGATTACTTTTAGCGTGCGTCATTTTGCCATCTGTATAGAGACCTCCTTCTCATTTGAGTGCTTTGCAAACAAAAATCTTATACACTCGCCTCTTACAAAACTTTCTGTACAGGAGGAGAAAATACAAAAGAGTACCCAAATCATATAAAAAGGAACATCTGATTTACTGATGAATCTGAAAGAACTCGATGATCCGATATTCATTTACTATTTTACATAAAAAGAATAAAAAATAAATCCGCAGAAAGATAAATATATCAATCGTATCTGAAAGCGTAAAATTGTCTTAAAATTGATTGAATCAAATACATTTGAAAAATCTGACGGCCATAAAACCAATTTGATGTCTGTGTTATCATTTTGCTGTTAATTATGTATTCTTAAGTAATTATTAAAATGAATTTTAGTCCCATCAAAGATATTTTTTTAAAATCTGTATTTCTTCGTTTGATGTTCTAGATGAGAAGAATGGTTTCTAGTCAGCCAAAGGGCTGTTATTTTAATTACATGTAGCTGGTGGCATGTTCTTTTCTTATAAATACTACCAGATAAAATAAAAGGCAACCAGAGCACTTTTCAAAATAAACCGTTATCTGAATATCTTTCCTTGTCATTCATCAATTTTACATTTCTTTGCCATTTTATCATTTGCTTTAATTTTAGGCCATGGGAGCCTTGTCGTCATGGTCACGGACTCGTAGCCGGCCTTGTTTCCATCCAGTCGTAGGTTCGAATACTGATGTCAGTAAAGACCGTCGTGCAACAGGGCTGATGCACGTTAAATCTGTCGAGGTTATAAATCTTCCCGATGGCGTGATTTGGAAGTTTAAAGGGAAAAGTGCTAGCTCTGGTGTCATCTTAGTTATGTAACCTATGTTCAAATTTATGAGGCCCCTCGCGAATAGCCCTTGTGTTACTTCTCAGTTCAACATTAATAAACACACAATAAAACTCTAATATTTAATTGGATAACTTAAAAACTGTTTTTAAAAAGTTGAACCTATGGTGGCTAAATCTGTTCTTTGCATGGAAGAATCTTCTTTTATTGTTATCATTCTTATATTAATGAAGTAGGATTTTTTGTGAAAAGATATGTAGCTAAACTTTTGCTATTCATGAATCTAAGTAGTTTTCAGTGAAATAATAATACGGCACAATTGCCCTAAGAAATGTGTACATTCCGATGATATCCTTTATAAAATCTTAATTCGAAAGTCATTTTTTTAGGCAGAAGTAAGAAAAAAAACATGTCATCAGCTACATGTAATTAAAATTAGAGCAAATGATAAATTATTGATCTGAATAGATTTCAGCTAAATGTAATTAAAATTGAAGCAAACAATAAAAAATTGAAAAGTTACTGGTATGCCAAAAGTGGACCAAATAAAACAATAGACTTGGGTGGCCAATAAAAAATGGCCAATCTTTATTGGCCAAAAAATGGCCAACCAAACTTGGGTGGCCAATAAAAAATAAAAAATAAAATAAAAAATGGTTGTCTCACAGCCATCTTAAAATTCTGCTTGTTATTCATTACAGTCATATCTTGATTCCTGTTTAGATATGATTTACGATAATAATTCATTACTGGTGAAAGCAGACATAAAAAATATACGCTAAAACAACATAAATTTTTGAAAAGTGATCAGCTGTGACATTTTTGGGTTAACTAACACAATAACCCTTTGGGTGGCTGAAAAAAATGTCGAAAGTCGCTAAATATTCCTTTTTCTTTCGTTTATTTTTAAGAGAGTTTATTGCTTATAATTAAAAAAAAAACTTTTAAAATGTATTAAGTTTCATTTTGAGAAATTTGGCATCACATTTAGTTGCAAAATTTCCGAAATATGAGTGGTAATATACACACTCTATGTTACTTTGCTGAAAAACATGTGAGTGAGTGAGTGAATGTAAGGTTTATTAGCGCAAGAGCCAGATATGGCTATGCTGCGCCAAACAAGATTAAACTGTGGTCTAGACGTTGCTGAAAAACATGGTTTAAATTGAGTTAGATTTTTTGCTTTTGACTGTCATTTTATTCCTATTTAAAATAACTATTTAAATTATTTATCAGCCTTTTAGATTAACAGTTTTATTCAGACCATGGGTTGTTCAAAAATTCAACGTTAAAGTAAAGAAAGAAATTCCATGGAAATCGTAATTCTGCTAGTAAAACAACTGAAACAGTCGGCACGAGCAGTGAACTAAAAATTGGAATCAAGAAAAGAAATAATACAAAAAAGCTTAAAAAAAAGGAAAGAAATGTACATAGTAATCGAATTTACAAATTAGAAATAATAACAAGTGTCATTAAAATCCATAGTTGCACATTGTGTATATTACAAATGCTTAGAATACAAGGAAGTATCCAGCTTTAGTTTTCTTTTCAATATGTTGTTGAAATGAAAGAACTGAAACTTTGTTCATAGTATTTCGTCAACTAAATAAAGAAACAAGATAAGTCAGAACAATATTAAAAAAAATTTAAGGAATCAGGAGTATCAAAATTAGAATAAGGAGTCTGTATCTTGTATTTAGAAAAATTTCGAAAGAAATTAAATTAAATAAGATTAAAAGTACAATGATTTTTTTTTCTTTTTGGGGTTGAATCTGTACCATACAAAATTTCTTTTCAGTCAAGTTGAGGAAGTGAAATCCCACTTTTCTATTTGCTGTACTTATGGTATCCGACTACGTTAAAAAGAATTTCGGAGAAAATACCGATTTATTTTAATTTATCCATTAAAATATTTGAAATCTTCTCTTTCTAAAGCTATCTTCCATTTGTAACTACGTAACATAGAGATCAAGTTATAAGTATTTTAATATTAGACATTTTTTTTTTGTTTTCTGAACAAGTTTTAACTTTAAATCCATTTTCTGAAGAATATAATTTTCAATATGTTCACAATTTTTGAAAGGTAATATCTCAAATGTGTTTTTCTATATAAGGATGGAATTTGATAGAAATATTTTTCATGTTATTCTTAAGATCCTGAACTAGGATTTTTGTAATATACGGTATATAAGTGGATTTATTCACATTTTAATGCATAAGAGTGGAGGAATTTTTTAAAATGCGTGTTCGATTCTTAACAACTCTGCAAATAATATGAATTATTAAAAAACCCTAGTTCAGGCTCTGTACAGGTGTTTATCAATACATATGCTGAATAACATTGTCATTGAATTGATTTTTCATGAAAGGAGAATATTTTGAAAATGTGCTAATTTTTTCTCATTTTATGCTTATTTCCTGCATTTTAAAATTTTTTCATTGTAATAAAACTTTTGAAATGCTTTTTTATGTACATTCTAATTCAGATGATACTAAATATAAAAAAAAAAATTATTCATTTATATGGTTTTTCAAAATTATGGCTCCGAACGTAGTCGGATACCTTAAACGCATAAAAGAGAAAAAGGGTGTGTGTGTGTGGTGGTGGTGGGGGGGGGGTGATGGTGACTGTTTACATTCTATGACGCAAAAAATGCTTTACATATTTAAATTTCTCCATTATTTCCTTTTTCATTTCCATAAGAGAATGTGAACCAAGGATCCTCTTTCCAGAAAAAGGTGAACCTAACAAGTAAAGAAAGAGCAATTCAAATAAATATTTATAAAGAAGTTTTGCAAGTTACGTGGAAAAACTCATACGCTCATAATTTTTTTTTATTTTTAAATTACTCTTGCTTGAAAAAGAGGCAATATATATTCACTAGACAATTGATGTCAAATATTGGATATTTCAAAAGAAAGATGCTTACATCGTGAAGTAAATCATGCTGAAATAAATACAAACTTTCTTTTGGGTTACCATCTTTTTCATTACCTTTTGACATGAAATCCTTCTGTATCAAATTAAGGTGTTTAAATTATGGAAATATTTTAAAACAATACTTGAACTCTTGAAATCGTTCTTTTTATTTCACTCGATTATTTGTTTCTACTTAATTGAATTCTAAACCTATATTAAACATTCTTAAAACATAAAGATTAACTTTTATTTAATAGAAGAGATAAATCTCATGATTTTACTGTAATGTGTTCATGCAAATCAATTTAATTTGGGGTATGATTTCAAAATAATTTTGAAGTAAATTTAATTTGTACTCATTATATGAAATATCACTAATAAAATATGGTTTAAACTATGATAGTTTAAAAAGAAGAGGGATAAAAATAAATTGTAAAATAATGAAGTAAAACCCAAAGATCAAATATTTATTAGAATGTTTTTCTATTTCTATAAAAATGCAAAACATTTGTTAAAAAAACAAATCAATTCAACTTTCATTATTTTATTTAAATCAGCCTCTTTGTTGAATACTACACATTTTTAAAGAATAATAATAAAAAGCTCAACGCTGTAAGGATCCGAAAAAACATTATATATATATATATACACATACATATTTATATATGAAACGACTGATCAGTGGCGTACTCGGAAATTAATTTTGGGTGGTGCATATCGTCACTGCCATGAAAGAAGCAATTTTTTAGTTTACATTTAACGCTTGGTAATAAATGAATAATGGACTATATTAGTCTTATTCCTTTCATTTAAAATTGTTCATATTTTGACATAATTTTTCTAGTTATAAAAGTTACAAAAATGAAGATAACTTAAGAAAAATAATTAAAATGCCATGAGAACAAAATTTGCAATTTTGGGGAATGCATTTTCTATAAGGATGCTCCCCCTTCACTCTGTCTACAAATAGATGCTGAGTATTTGTGATTGGGGTGTATCTCAATCTTCAATTCCCAGATTTTATAGATGAATTAGATGAGACTGCACTTGGTTTTCACACTTGCCCAGTAGCTAAAAATTTAAAAATAATATAAGTTAAGAAATTAACTTGAATTATACGAGCAATATTAATATTATTATGAAAATGCATTAAAGTTATGTAATTATTATCTGTAGATTAGAATGACAGTTTCTTTGTTTTAAATATTTTTAATTCATGAAGTGATGTTAGTTTTAAAAGTAAGATAAATTTAAACTATTGAATTTTAGATGGTTAATGAAGAACTTTGTAATGGATAGACGAAGTACTATTAATGAGTTTGTTATATTATGGATAACTAATGATATAGTACAGATGCTTATCAGATTGTTGATGCTTGGAAAAATATTTTTATAACAACATTTTTAATAAACTTTAATAAATTTAATAAATAGATATTGGATTATCCTGCTTGTTCATCTATCTAGTCTGGTGTTTTAGTAGGGTGACGTAAGTTGGTCTCTCGAAATTGAGAGCGTGAATTCTGATTTGCTGTTGTGGAGGTTGGTTGTCAATATATGGGTAGGTTTTGAATTGTTGTGTCGTTTTGGATGTAGGAGTTTTGAAAGGTGTAGAAACGAATACAACAATTTAATAATTAATGAATTAAAATTTCTCTGGGTCTGTAAAATTACTGGTTGCATCTTAATGAGGTGTATTTTTGGATGGTTTGAATGGTTTTATTTGTGGAAGTATCTATTTTATGGAAGAATTATTTGCATAATTTTTCTATGTAGGTTTAGAGAGAAGGGTATTTAATGGATCTTCTAATGTCATTATTGCGTATGTACCAGATAGCTTTAACAATCATTCTGAGGGTTACATTTTGAGATTTTTTAAGGATATCGAGAGTTATATTAGCACGATGGGGCAAGACCGGACAAGCATAAGTCAGGATTGGTCTTATTATCAGGGTATAGATAAGCAGTTTGTTACGTCTACTTAATGTAGATTTGCACGAGATAAGGGGAAATATATCATGAACTACATTTTTTTACTGTTTTCAATTAGTATTACATGTTGCTTAAAAGTGAGCTTTTTATCTAACGTTATTCCAATGTATTTTGTGAATCAGGACCAGAAGAATTTGTTATTTGCCAGATATATACCTGGTTATATTTTATTGTTGTTTTTGGAAAAAAGGACGCCCTATGTCTTGGAAACATTCAGGGCTATTTTCCAAGTGGAGTACCATTTTTCCAACGCCATTAGGTGTCTGTTTAGTGCATGACCTTATAGCTTTTGGGCTAGAGTGTCATGCTAGTATCGCAGTATCATATGTATAAATCCAGGTCTAAAAAACACTGACCCCGAGGTACTCTTTCAGAGATAGCAATGATTTCTATTCTTTTCTCATTAATTGGATTTGTTGAAATCCTTTTTTCTCTACGGGATGAAAAAAATTCAAGCATGAGGAGAAAAAATTCTTATGTTTGAAATTTAAAACATCGATAACAGTATAACAGAAGTATATAAAAAAATTTCAATTTCGAGAAAACCTTTTGGCGGTTTCTTATGATCCACAAAACTTTTAGACGCAATATTTATTTTTAGACTGTACTCTCCACCAGAGAGAGTATTTTATAGTACTACTTATTTGTGCCTGAGTCAATCTACTTTTTTCTGATGTAAAAAAAAAAATGTTTCCAACATATTGCCTCCAATATTGTAGTGCCAAATGAGGTTTAAAATTTAAGTGTTCAAGTGAAAAAATGGGTATTGTTAGAATATTTTATGAATTTAACGAATAATGTACATATTTACGGCCATAAGTGTTTGCATCATTTTTTTTCTGCTTATGCCGTAAAGTGATGTTTGTTTTCATCCAGGACATTCTGCTTGTTGATTGTTAAAAATTTTGCGGATAAATATTTCTGCCAAATGCTAGGTCTACTAATCAGAGCCGAAAAGCTTCGAGATTTTGAACGGATAACGAAGACTAAACTGAGTTGTCTCTCACTCTCTATATCACTCCACACTAACGAGAACACCAGAAAATTTAACGTGAATCTATCTATTTATTTGACGAGTCTGCAGAGAAATCTTGGTCTGTGGTTCTATTGATACATCGCAGATCACGATATCAAGGCATAATAAATCGATTACAGGAGCCTTGATTCCGGTAGCATATTTTAAATATTCTATTTCCTCCCTGTCCACCATTAAAGGTCCAATAACCACAAACAATACGCCTCCTACTTCTGAATCATGTCAGGTGACGATGTTGACAACTGAAATGGCGCCTCTATTTCCAAAACTGTGAGATAAATTAGCTTCTAAATCTTTAAAGAAGAAAAGAGTCAATAAAGAAAAGGAAAATTCGAAAAAATACAGCAAGTTTTTCATAACATGTAACAACAGTGTACCCAAATCAGGTGAAACGAAACATTTGATTTTTATTAGTGAATTTACAAAAAAAAAAAAAAAAATAAAAAAAAAAAAAAATACCCGATAAATAACTATACTCATTCAAAATTTTACGAGGGATAAAAATAAGAAATAAACCCGGTGAAAGAGATAAATATCAATCATATCTGGATGTTTTCTTAAAAATATCTTAAAATTGATTGAATCAAACAATTTTGAAAAATCTGGTTAGATAGTATGCTCCGGAGTCTGTTAACTCTATTATTTTGCTGTTCATGTCATATTCTTAAATAGGGATAATTTTTGATATAATTGACTCGAGATAATTTTTGTCGTATTACTTTTGTGAAAATAATTTTTAAGAATCTGTATTACTTTTTCTGAAAGCTCTATATGTTTTAAATAGTTTTTAAGCTCTTTTTGATTATTCTTACTTTATTGAAGATTAATTTGTTTTGAAAAAATTTATAGGAAGTTTTTACTCTTCATGAACCTAAAAATAGTTATTAGTAAATGTAGCACAATCGTCTCAAAAAGGATATGTCTTCACCTCTTTGTCTTTTATCATTAAGATTTTGATTTGAATATCATCATCAGGCTTACAAAAGGAAAGAGCTGAATTGCAAGAGCTATGGAGGGAGAATCTTCTCTTCGTGAGCAATGATTGTAGTTTTATTTCTTAGACTAACGTTTTGTCCTAAGAAATATTGGTTGCATCATGAATTAAAAACTATCGAAATGAAACAGCTTCGTTGTGCAATAATGTTTCCCAAAATCGAGCAAGTTTTGCATGGATGCAGAAATGTCTTTTAAAGGGCTCATTACTTCTTTGAGATAATTTAGTTTCATGGATTAACGATTCCATAAATATGAAAAACCTGTTCCACTTTTTCGAAAAATAGTAGTTTTCTCCACAGACTAACGATAGCCGAAAGACAGTGGATTTTTTTTGACTCATGTAATAAGAACAAAATAACTATGGATTTCATACAGAAAGAATCATAGCGAACGACGTCCAACAATTACATTTATTTTTTATGAAAAGGAAACAATTAAGAAATGCATTAAAATATTCTGAAGTTGGACATTGCTTTTGATGCCTTTAATTTGCGGTGCACGCATTTCCAGGAGTAAAAGTGCTTTAACTGAACCTTTATAGGATTCCTTTCTATCCTACTTGTCTAAGGCATATGTCCATGGAACCTCAGATGGTTACCCAAATATCATCACAGTTAACAGCCTGTCGTTTGAAATTAAATATATAACTATCGATATAATTCAATTCAAAATAATTTACGAATTTTTGATACTTATGAATAGTCTACAGACAAATGACCCATCGAGAACAATATATCTGTGAGGACATTATTTTCATTTCCCTGAAGAAAATATCACTGCTCCTAAACTGTAAAGAAAATCCCTATCTAAATAGAATCTAAATGAATAAAATCTGAAATTATAATTTCTTTTGCTGTGTAAACTGTATTATAGTTATCTTTAAGAACACGCATGCAGCTCTTATGGCTTATCTATAAGTTACAAACTCAGAGGAAGTTGGGGTGAAATGTGCAAAATCTTATTAAGAAGTGACTTTTGCCTTGCGCTGTCAGGGAGTTTCGTGTAGAAGCGTAATAGAATTGTATTATTTAAGTGCGCATATGTGTAAATTTATCATTATTAAAAAATGTACAAACCCTGATATTCCAAAAATAAGGATGCTTTTACTATAAGTAGTTCTCGGTATTATAACTAAATTTAATCTTGTCACTTCATATTGTAGGGATCTTTTTCAATTTTACGAAGACAATTGTGGTTCTTAAAGAGTTCCTATCTGTAAGGGAGTTGGAATGAATTGTGCAAGAACCTATTACTGTGAATTAACTTTTTCCATGTGAAGTCAATGTGTTTAGTGTAAATTAACAGCTGTAATTGTATAAAATTGCATAAGTGTGTAGGAGCGTAAATTGAACGGGAGCATCTACGTTCCACCGAGAATATGAGCCGGCAGATAAAGGAATTAATCAACTTCAAATCCAAAGAAGCTAATTCACCCTTCTACAACAAAGGGTAGCTTCAATGTCCCTCTGATCATCAGCTTCTGACGTATGTTATCACTTGTTTCAATTATCTAGTCAAGTGCTCAGGTGATATTGATGTTTCAAATTAAATTTAATTGAAATATCTTTTTAATATTAATAAATTATGCTAGTTTCTTAAATTGTCCAGTTGCTGATTTCCTACCTTCTGATATATCTGGAGTTTGTTAGATAATTTCCAAATCGTCACCACCTACAGTATCATTGTTCAAAGTCATATCACAAAAAGTAATATTCCCGAAAGAATTTTGTGTTTTATGTAATTTTCTACATTAAAGTCAAATTGAGTATCGTATCATATTTACTTCTAATGAATATGTAAATGATTATTTTTATATTAGATTATTCTCAAACTTTTTCTTTTTCTATTGATGAAACTAACTGTGTTAGAATTCAAATTGATTTATAATCTTACATTTTAAAATTGTATTCTTAATGGAAATTATACCATAGGTGAAGAAATAATTTTGAAAATTATGAAGGCTTACATTCTAATAAATCTAGAATACACCTTAACAATCTGTTTCGTTGCCTTGTCGTGCAAAAGTATTTCTTGATTTTTCCTGCCAGTATCAAAACCTCAGTTTTATTTTGTAATTCATCTCAAAGCAAGCATATTTCTTAAAAATATTATTCATATACTTTTTAAAGTTAAATAAAGTAGTTAAATTGTATAAATAAACGTTACACATATATCAAGTCCTTTTATATTACACCTTAACTATGTGGCAGTGGTAGCCTAGTGGTCATGTTCGCGGACTCGCTCCCGGGGGTTTTCGCCGAGTCATGGGTTCGAGCCATAATGACACTAAAGACCTAAAGTGTGGCTGAGGCTGATGCACATTGAATCTATCGGGGCACGAAGTCTTTCTGTTGGCGGGGTGTGAAAGTTGCGAGAGGGGTGTTGGCTCAGGTGTCGTCCTCATTACTTGATCGAGGTTCAAAATTACGAGGTCCGTCACCAATAGCCCTGTCACTTTTACCCTTTTATTGAGAAAATTGTGCTTTATTTCTGCCAATAAATGCTGAGTGCGGGGGTGATTGTCTCCGGCGCCCCGATTTGTTGCATTATACCATTTGGGTGAGCTCGGTCCTCTTGGGCATTTTGCCATTAGTCCTCGTGTTGCTTCTAGTGAGAGGTTAATAAAACCAAACCAAAACTAATAATAAAACCAAATATACCCTAATTACCTTACAAAGTCCATTTAATTATAAATGTTTAGCTCAGGATTTTAATAATGAATGTGATTAATTGGATTTTAAATAAAAATGTTTCTCATATCGATTAAAAGAGCTGGACAATAATGCTTGACTTTATCATAAAAATAAAAGGTACGCACAAGCAATGGTGCACATTGTTCGACAAATATTGTCAGCATCATTGACAATTTTTTAAATTCATGAAAATAATTTTAACATTGAACTATAATAATTCTTAAAAATTATTGGATCTTATATCTTTACCAGATTTAAAGTCTCAAATTAAGTCTTTAAATATATTATTTCAATGTAACATTACGAATGTAGTCAATATACAAATAATACATCATATGAAAATCCTTTTCAAAGCTGATCTACAATTCTTAAGATATAATGGAATATTTTTGAAGATATTACAATACAACATTTCAAATGTGCAGTGTTTTATAATTATATATAAGTATTTTTGCATTAATTATTCATCCAAATTTGAAAATTCTCAATTTATAAACCAACAAATATTACCAGATAATATGAACAAATGTTAACACATTTCTCAAACACAGTGCTAAGCAAACGAATACAAGTCTTATTTATATCGGTGGGAAGCACGTAAATAGCATGTTATTATGATGGCGCATGAATTTTTAAGCAATCGATGAAATTTTTTAATTTTATCCATCGTAAGAGCAGAAATATAACCAAACCTAAAACTGTTCACATCCCCACACAAAACTGAAAACATATGAAAAATCGCTTATTGAGAAAGTGCTGTTAAATCAAAGCTGGGTTTCAGCCTGGTCAAAGTTTCCTAACCTGAACTTGGGGTTAGAGATTGAACTTGTGATGGTGAAATGAACTTTCCAGGAAACCTCAGGTTTCTTCCTTTGACTGTAAGTTCCGTTAACGGTGAATACGGCTGTTAGAGTTACGGTATTTTTTCTTTAATGTTAACTTTTTATGTATTTGCACGAATAAAGCCTCCAACCATGGCCAATATATTTATTAATAAACATAATAATAATTATAATAATCAATAACACAGATTATACCAAGTAACACGAATAAATTTTTTTAGTTTGATTTAGATAACGCTAATAATATAGTTTAAATTATGCTGAAGTCAGAAGTGCTAAAAGTTCCTTATAATTATATGTACAGTTCTATAGTTAAATAAGAATGACGGTTAGCAGCCTTTCAAACATTCTTCAACTGTCTGGACATGTTTAAGCGAAACGGGATATCAAAAGTTGGACACATCAGACAAGTGGTTTCTTTCAGTTACGAGAGAAAGATATTTTCTCGAAATGATTCCAAATTCCTCACTTTTTCCCCCACAAGGGTGGAAATTTTTATGTAGTATACAATTTTTACTCCCGTTGTATTTAAATATGAACTGTCTGTTTTTCTTTTCTTTACTGTATTATTTGTATAGCAACACATTGTTTTGATCTAGCATTTTTTCTATATCCAGTGATGCTCTTTCCCCCTATTTGAGGATACGTCGATTGAAAATGTATTGAAATTGTTGTTTGAAACCCATTCGATATACATTTGACTCATCCAACTTTCTGAACATTTTTATGGCGTTATTTATTTGCTTCATGTTCTCAGATCCCTTTTGTTTCAAAAGGGATATGTTTTATTTCATTCGATCCTTTTTTTTATCATTTGCTCATCTCGTGCCTTATTGTACATTGATCGCGTTCCGTTATTGGCTAGAACGACGTTGGGTTTATATTCGAGTCCGGAAAAGAAATTTAATGGAGAGAAAGTTTCATCACCTGACTTTGAATTATTCGTTTCTTGTTGGTCCCTTAAAATAGGGTACAGATATAAAAACTACTGATGTTTATACAGTAAACCAATGTCAAGCAATTATTTTGTACATTTCTATTTTGGTGTTTATTTGACGTTTTAATGAGTGGAATATTTTTGTTTAAGTCATGAGAACTATAGAGAATAATCCGTAAAAGACGTCACAGATTTCGTCAAATAGTTAATTTGGGTGACATCCTGTTTTAATTTATAATATCAATTAGTATAAGGTTTAAATTAACTGAAAAAATTGATAACTTACAACATTTATTTACTTTTTATAATCACTTTTAGTATATATATATATATATATATATATATATATATATATATATATATATATATATATATATATATAACAATAATTAATTACACACATATCGCGATTATTTATATACAAACTGTGAAACTTATGTTTAATATTGCACACATTAAGGAAACATTGCTCCTCTGAAGAGTTCAAGTTACACGTTAATTAATTAATTAATACCAGGAGTTTAATTATATAATTTAGTAATATAATTTGGATAAACAGAATATTCCAGGAGTATGTAAATCACTCATCGTCAACAAAATGTGTACCTGAAAAGAATAGTCATATTGAAATGATATTTGAAAATAAGTTAGTACTTACCATCAATGATAAATGATTTAAGGCTGAGGGAGGGTAGAGGACAAATTTTATTGATAAAAGTACAAAATTAGTGCATCTATCAATGGAATGTCGAACCTCCATTATTTGAAATGAATTCGATCACTCATCGTGGTGTGGAATCCTGCAAGCTCTTAATGGTGTATTGACTAAACTGACCCTATTCACATTAAATTTTGTCATGTAGGTTTCAACTATTGTGGTAGAGGTAGCGTCTTAACAGAACAACCGAAATAAATCCAAAGTTTCTGAAGGAGACAAGTCCGGGGCTGCTTCTAACTAACTAGTGTCTATGGCTAAGATGGAAGCTTTTGAGATGCTAGTGATAGTTATGAACACGAGCATTGTTTTGTTTATATATAAGACTAAGATGGGCGTTCACAAAAGGAATGGACACTAGTCCAAGGACCTCACTAGCCTACATTTGAGTTACTGACTTACATGACTGTTATGAAGACCAATGGTGATAGACATCAAATGAAATCGCTCCCCATATCGTTACACACTGTTGTTGGGATGTGTGATGTGCAGTAGTTATCTTCACTAAAACAATTCAAGATTCATCTCGAAAGATGACCCGCTGCCATTTCACAAGGTTTCATGCCGCTTTTTAGTGGCAACATTGCAATCTCTGGTGATATGGCTGTGGTGTCAGGAGCCATCTCTGTAGTGGTCTTCGGGAAGGATGTCCAGAAGCTTGTAGCCATCTTTTAATAGAACTGGTATTTACAGGATGATGCAAAGAGAGCATCACCGTTCGCATATAGTCCGAAACTGTAGAAGCCGGTATGATTTGCTCTTGAAGGACTATTCTCTAATTTTCTCTATTGTAGTCCTTGCAGCTCTCCCTAAGACCATTTGTTGTGATCGATAATTTCTTTGGACCCGATTCCGCCAACAGTGTGAAACTGTAATATTTAAGGGTCTAATATGATGCGTAATCCTACCAAATGACCATTGACCTTCATGAAGTCCTAAGATGCGACCCTTCTCGAAGGTATCCGATTGTTGAAATGATAGTCTTATTCTTCTTAAAAGTATTTTAAACTTAAACATAGTATTCTGTATAATCCATACACACTAATTAGAATCAAAGTTACGCACTTTGGGAAATTTTTTTTAGTGTTTTTGATGGCGCCTTGAGTTACGTGTTTACTGACATCTTTGCATCAATGTTGATGGCAATTTAATCATTTGGATGTCTAACATATGAAACAATATCTTAATTTACATTTGCGTACATTTCTTCTTTTGGGAGTGATTTTTTTGACAATAATGTATTAAAGAAAATATTTGAAAAGACATGCGATATTTGTGTTCTTTATATAATTCAGGATATTCTTTTTCTAATGATTTTTTTTCTTTAATGATTTTGCACAAGAGAGAGAATTGTTTAGAAGATTTGGATGCATGCAATTTGAACTGTACAATCATAATGTTTTACTAAGTCTACATAGAGAAGAATAGAATATTTAGAAGTGGAAGATTTTCCTCCGATTCTGCTATAGACAGAGAGCGATCGTCCTGCAGAATGTTACCTTATCAATCTGCATTCTTACTACTTTTATTTACAGAGAGATGGAGAAAAAAAGTTTCTACCGGTTGTTTTCTCCGAAAGATCTGGGAATGTTTTCCTACTCCATGGAGGCGGAGAGTATTGTTTATCTTAGTTGTCGGCTGCTGTTTGGTACCTGGACCAGTGGGTCCCAAGAAAATTGACCGGTTGCTTTCTGCTGTGCTCCTACGAACTAGGCTGAAAAGACGTCTCACCTGGCTAGTTAGAAAGGTGTTTTTAACTTCTGGCGTTGTTGCAAAAGAGAGTCGCGGCACACTCCCCCTCTTGCATCATCGTGATGATAAGAAGAGAAACATTGGTATTTGTTGAGAAGGTTGCTTTTTTTCCCAACCATTACTGAAATTGTTATACATCCTCCCTCTGTTGAATTGAGTTTTTTTAGGGACAGTTTTCCATTTGAGACCGGCTGCCTCGGGTGTCGTCAACACGTGCACCGGAGCAAGAATATTACTATAGTCATGAATCAAAGGCTGTTGTCTTAGTTAGACATACAGAGGCAAGTGTTTTGCGACGAGGGCATATGCAACCAGTGTGTATAGACTGGGCTGCCATCTTGTGTTCAAGTACTGAGTCATCATTTCGGCGGAGGACGCTTACTTTGAAACAACAGGGGATGCTGTAAAGTAAAGTCAAAGCTAATTGGAGTCACCATCCCGGCTTCATTTTGATGTGCATCTTTATAATCATCGTATTGATTAGGCAGTAACTTTGACTGATAAATACCAAACGATCTGAAAGATTTCTGAATGTATCTCATTGTAAAATCACTTGAAATAAAATGATAAGAATGTAATTGTATGTAAGTAAGATTTTTTTAATTAAGTAAGATTTTTTCCGCATTTAAAATTTAATATGATCCGTTACGATTTGAATCCTATAAATTTAAATAATTTCAAGCAATATTAACTTATCATCGTATTTAAGAGAGCATTTTAAGAAGTTTGAGAAAGTTATTGGGTTATAAATTATAGAAACTATATTGCATAATTACATTATACAAAATATATTATATTATGCAATCACACTATTTTTCATTTATATACAAAAAATGTTTTACTAAATTGATCTCAATGCATGTTTTTTAAATACAAATAGGACAAATTCTGATAGAAAATACATTTAACAAATGAAAATTGTAAATGGAGTAAATGAATGAATATTAAAATTTAACTTCGATACAACGACATGTTTGTATGTATCAACTAGTGATTTGAAATGCTAAAATTATAATGTGTCAGAGACGTTCAGGCGGGATATTTACTTCTATTTAAAAGCATAATAAAATTCATAAGTAAGTCATATCAATTGTGATTTAAAAACACGCTAAAACGAGAATTTGAAAAATTATGTAATTCACTAGAGACTTTACGTATTCTTCTTGATTTTATTTAATGAATTTATAACAATTTTTCTTTTCATTTCAGTAGTGCATTTTATTTAAAATATTGTTTTGCTTCAAAGTACTAAATAAACATACTGCCAAGCTATTTCTTAAAATTATTCTTGTCTTAATTCGTAGCTTTGGCACCTTTTTTTTTATTCAGAATTTCCAGACTTGTTTTACCCATAAATATAGTTATCATTTTACGTATAGAAAATCACTCTTAAATATTATCAGAAGTAAATATTTTGAATTAAATCAGGTTTAGAAAAAATCCTTTTCGATTAAGGAATATTGCAAGATGATCTATTTCAAGGTATTCTAAATTTAATAAGTTTTGTTATATACTTATGATGAAAAATCGTGTAAATTGGTTGAATTTTACAAAAAAAAAAAAAAAAAAAAAAAAAAAAAAAAAAAACACCGTCGATTGTAAATAACCCTCTTTAATATCTCTTTTAAACTCATCAATTGTAATTTCTCTCTGGCAAACGCACAGAATTAATTAATGTACTTCTCCAATACAATATTGTTAAGTTACTCTAAAAAATTTCTTGTACCTTAGGAATATTGGAGCTAATTATATATTTTAAAATCTATGAAACGTTCTTTTTTCTTTGACAGATATATATCTAAAATTTTAAATTGTTACTTAAGACTTTTTCCTAACAAAATTCTTTTATGTATTTCAAAAATGGCATTGTACTTTCATGTATTTCCTGTATATCTGTTATCTTGCATTTCTTAATCTTTAATGAAGTATCGTTGAAATAAATAAATTTTCCTTTACAGAATAGAACTGTAGCATTTCATAATTTTTTTTCATTCCCCCTCCCTCCAAACTTATGAAATATTGTAGACACTCATGTAATTAGATAAAAACTATCCTTCTTGAAGATATTGCGCTTGATATTTCCTTTCTAAATTACTTTATACAGGGATTTGTGTGGTACGGAAGTTAAAAGAGGGTGGGGGGAGTTCCAGCTCAGGTGTCGTCCTCGTCACTTCACTGAGGTTCAAAATTACGAGGTCCGTCATCCAAAGCGCTCATGTTGCTTCTAGGGCGATGTTATTAAGAGCAACCAATCATTGGATAAATTAAAAGTAGTTCAAGTCTAAATTTTTTACCTGTTTAATATTTTTCACTAGGGAAAATCGCAAGGTTTTCAGGGATGTCATTGTTTTCCCAGACATTTGCTTTTACTAAAATTCTACTTTAAATACATTAAAAGAAAATACAGTCACTTAATGCTTATTTATGTTATGGGCGATCATGCAAGATAAAATTTTATATTTTAATTCCGTATTATATTCTAAATGATTTTTCTTTGCCATACTATTCAATTTCACATACATATTTTCCAAATAATAAAATATTATATTTAACACTTCAACAGTTTTTAAATAAAATAATTATAATCACAAAATTCATAAAATGGAATATCTGAAGAAAGTTTGTGTAAATTGTTCCTGAAAACCTACTCAGACCGTAAATAACTGTTGTAGCTTGAAATAGGACTGTATTATATAAGCGATCTATCATATTAAACTAAACGAGGCTCATTAAAATAATATGCAACAAAATATCCGAGAAGTAACTTTTATTTATAAACTGTAAACTGCGATTTTGTTACAAAGCGGAGAATTCATAATTATGATAGCTTAACTACCTCACATGGCTTATTCGCCAACTAAGAGTGCGAATAATTAGGAGTGACACCAAAGATACGCAAAAACAAGAAAGTAATTTACCACCACGAACTATAACAGTGAACTGAAAGACGATGACATCTGATTATTTAAGAGAATCAACTGCGGTTATCTTTGATTCGTGAAGTTTTACTACTTGTGCAAACTCTGTAATGAATGTAGTGGATGTTATCCATTGGTAATTAAAGTTTTACTTAGAACGAATTAAAGAGACTAAATAATATGTTTATTTTCTTCTAGACTGTAACAAATGTTTGACTGTTGGAACGGTTGATGATTTAGTCTGCCTCATGAATGCGCTCTCACGAGTGAAGAAAATAATTAACAAATTTACTCAGAATTTAAATCAATAATTATTTTTCAAATTATTGAAATATACATTCGTTTTTAGCTTTTATTTAGGAAGTTCATTTATTTTAAATAGTGTTTCAGTGTTATATTCTTAGGAATTACGCAAAAAATATAATATATTGCCTACGATGATCTATTCAGCAGAACAATTTCTTCCGACAATGAAAAAATTTTCATTCATGAAAATATATAAATTTACTGTCCCAAAAAACTCTCATTCCCTTTTCACCTTCTTACGCATTCATAAATTGACATGGAAGAAAAACTGATTTAATCGAAAAACTGTGTTTAGTTTAGTTTTTTTTTTTATTAACGTCGCACTAGAAGCAACACGAGGGCTATTGGCGAAGGTCCTCGCAATTTTGAACCTCGGTCAAGTGACGAGGACGACACCTCTCTCCTAACATCCACACCACGCCAACGGGAGGACTTTGGGCTCCAAATAGATTTAACGCGCATCAGCCCCGGCTACACGGAGGGTCTTTGGCGGCCAAGGATCGAACCCGCGACTGAACGAAAACCGCCGGCCGCTAGTTCACGACCTTGACCACTAGGCTACCGCGGCCCTCGAAAAACTGTGAATAAATACAAAGCGAAATAGTTTTGCTTTCGTCATGTCTGAATTTTACTTTTAACGATAACAGTACGCTTTCGAAGAAATTTTTTTTATTATTATTAACGTAATCTTTACCTACAAATGAATATTTTATGACCTTAAGGGGCTTCAAAATTAGAAAAATACCACAGAAGTTTTTTTTAAAAAAAATTTAAATTGTTGGAAGGGCATTTTATACAAACAAAAGCAAAAATTAAGACTTCCTGCAAAGCGTGGTAACTAAAAAGAAAATAGATATATTGACATTTTGTAAATTGAATATATTACAGAATATATCCTTATCCAGAGAACAGCCAATAATTATTTTCATAATATAGTCTTTGAGTAGGGAGCCATGGTAGTATGTATCACTTTATTGTAAAATAAAAACAACAACTTCTACTGAATATAAAATCTCAAGAATAATCTATTCTATGTATATGTATTTCAAAAACATATGTACAAGATTTCAGGTTCATTAATGAATGTAACATTTTGAGATACTGTGTTGTGCATTAATGAAAAATGTCGTTTTTAAAGCGTTTCCGATCAGAGAAATTCGAGATCAAGTAACATTCAAACACTTGTAACTCAACTTCTAATAAGAGCGAAACATAATTAAAACAGATTTTTAAAAATAAAAGATTGAATTTTAATGAGCGATCTAAAAATAAAAAAATCCATATCTTGACCAAAAAACTGCATTTCGAAGGTGTACTGTCACCTTAACTGTACCTATGTTTAGAAATTTGAAAAACCTAAGACATTTCTAAATGAAGTAGAAATATTATTATTGTTCCCTTGCGTTTCCGTAATGCTGAATTATATATTATTTTAATAGAATATACTTTGTAGAATTTCTGCTTACCTCCTCAAGATCACTTTATTGTAATTATTTGATAGCAATTAAATACTCCTGAAAGCTCGAAAATTCATTTGGGAATACAGCTACAAATTCATTTTAATGATTAAGAAACCCAGGTTCTCGATGATTAAATAAAATAGAAAAATAAAATTTCTTGGAGCTATCTATTTTGTTTTGCTCTTTCGGTTGCACTTAATTCTCTGACTTCGATTGATATATATTTGGCGATTAAAATATGCAAATCATTACTTTTGAAAAAAAGAAATGAAAAAGAAAATATTTTTTATACAGATTTAAGATCGTGAGAAATTGTATTCTCTCAAAATAAATTAAGTTCAGTAATTATAACTAAATTAATTTTTTTATAGTTTATTCTTTATGTGCTCCTCGATAAGGGATGAATTCTAAAAGGTCGGGAGGAGCGTTCAGAGAATTAATTTCTATCAAATAAATACGGTGGTTAAAATTTACGGAGATAAATAAATTTCTCCCATTTTCAACACTACGCTCAAAAATTCAAAAAAGCTTGTAGGTGGGAACCTTAAATACATTTTACCAGGTTTCTTAGAGAGAGTTATCTTTCTGTTATACGGAGTATTAAAAGTCATGTAAAATAATTATAGTTTATATATTTTTTATTTTATACTAAATTAATTTATTCTTGTTATTTCCCTAAATGCGTTATAAATAATTCAAGTACATAGCTTCGGAATTTACAAAAATTTACTTAAAGAAATATTTTTATTTAATAGATTGAGATCATTAATAAATTTAATCAAAATGATTTAGTAGCATGAATAAATTAATTTATTTAGGAAACAGAAGATGATAATCAAAATTGCCTTACAACTTGTAAATATTTCAGATGTCTTTTTATACAACCATGAATAATATACTCAAGCTAAGTAACAAAATATTTCAAAATTAACAATTTAATAACTCTACCATTTGAGTAAATGTTAATAAACAAGTTAAATAAATTTGTTGATTAATAAGTAGAGTACACACACACACACACACACACACACACACACACACACACACACACACACACACACACACACACACACACACACACACAACACACACACACACACACACACACACACACACACACACACACACACACACACAACACACACACAAACACACACATAACTTATTATTGAATTATATATATATATATATATAGAGAGAGAGAGAGAGAGAGAGAGAGAGAAAACTTCTGACTCCTCGAAATCATTCAGAGCGGATGTTCTTGTTCTTACTCCAAATTGTGTGCCCTTTCTCTCTAAAATCTAGAAACTCCATTTACTCTACATATCTGCACTGAATATAACCCTGTTTGTAGAATAACTTACTCCACCAAGCATTTCCCCTTTCTCACACAAACATATTGTTCCTCTGATCTGTTGTCAATTCAGTGCACATTTATTTGAAAACTAGAGAAAACATTTCGAATAAATGATTTCAAAAGATAAGAGTATCACACATGTATATTTCAGGTTTCTTCATAAAGAAAATGGTGAGGGTTATGCGGAGAATATAACAAAAGTTTTTTTTAAAAAAATGCAGTTTAATATAGTGCTGCTTATATATATAAAATCCTGGAATATGTGGTATATAGATTCATTGACGATATCTCTGTGTCTGCAAGCGTAAAATGCTACATTCGAAGAGTCTTGATTTAATGACCTAGTTATAGAATTTCACAAAATATGCAGTTAGGCGACCATATTATGGTATAAAAATATCAACGTATTAGAATGTGTTTGAAAATAAATTAAATATTTTTTATCCTGCGTTAAATACTAATGAAATGTATGAGCATCTAGATGTAAAGTATAGTAAAAACGAGTAAAAAATAACACGTAATGCCATTTACATGAGAGAAAAACTCAAATGAACTTTTAAATAACTGCGTAGGTCTTTTTCTGTTATTTCTTCTATTCCCCTAAGTCCCGAATAGTTTTTAGAAAAAAATATTAGAACTGAGCACATAATTCCCTTTTTAATTCGTGCTCAAATAATTTATTTCTCAAATTTTCTTTGATAAATACGATATTCTTCAGAAAATATAACACCTTTAAATTTACATATATTACTACACAAAACAAGAAAGCTAGCGATCTCCCTGGCTAAGTTGGGAATGCTCTGATTGCAGTTCTGTCCGTCCCGATCAGGTCATTTTTATCGAAAGACTGGATTTTTAATTTAAAATAATACTTATTGTTTGTCTAACATCTAGATATGATTCTAGATCTTTATTTAATATTCAAATTGGATATTTCTTGAATATTCTGTGAGTGAAAAATAGAATCAGTCGTGGTCCCGTGATGTTACTCTGTTCTAGTAATAAATATAATTGTTTATGTTATCGGTGTAGTTCTTTGCCTCTTCGTGACAGATTTCATGGAGCCGCAGGGTAGAAATCCTACAACCGTAGATAATAGTGATAACCATTGCAGAAAAACTTCGTTTAAGAGGACTACCTCCTGAATTTGAACTTTAATCGCCTGAGAATGTGGGAAGACAACAAAAATTCCAGAAGAAACAAAGCCTATTGTAGTGACTCCTACGAAGCAACAACTATAGAGTCCATCGTCCTTCCGAGAAGAGTCTAGAGAAGACCCTCTAAAATGGCTTAAGGAGTACGATTGAGTGGCGAATTTTAACTCATAGGATGACATGTGCCTAGCCAACGCTTATTTCTTCCTTGACGGTACTACATCGCAATGGTACGTAAGCAACGAAGACAATTTGAGTTCCTGGAAAGCTTTTAAAAATGGATTGAATGAACTTTTCAGCGATCGTCAAAAAGTGTATTAAAAAGGTGGGGGAACAACATGTACAGAGCACAACGCTCAGTGGAGAGTATACAGTCATACATATAGAATATTTTAGGACTTTGTGCCAATAAATTAATCCTTCAATGCCCGTCGACGAAAACGTTTCGTATCCAATGAAAGGTATTGCAGAGGACTTTTATCAGACTGTGTAAAAGAAAAAAAATTTCCATAACATCAGATTTTATAAAATGATGCAGCTGTATCGAGGATATGAAGTAGATGCGGATTAGACGGCGAAAGTTTGAGAGGCTTTTAAACATCGAACCGGTAGCTGCCATGGATGAAGAGCCAGATTTGGAATCTTTTATTCGCAGAATCATAAAAGATGAAGTACTTAGATTGGTAGACTAACTGACGATCCTTCAGACCTCTATTCGCAATCGTTAAAAGAAATTGTCCAAGACAAAGTTGAGAGTACTGATACCTGTCGCAGCGAGTCTAAGTGATACCCATCGTAGACCAACATATGTCGCCGTAACCAGAAATTCTGCAGTTGCTTTCTACGCAACCAAGAAAAACTGATGCCTGGAGAACAGTCAACAACAGACTCATTTGTTTTCGCTGCGGATCTCCTACAAGTCGTTTCTGACAGAGCCTTCCGACAGAACGTCGTCGAAGTTGACGCTGAAGATGAATTTAGCCGATCAAACTTTACTCGCCATTCTATACTTAGTCCAACTCAAGGCTGACCCCAAACACGCAATTTTAGAAATCATCACCATTCGACGATCCAGTCAATTTCACGCCCTAAGAGGAAAGCCATATGCGGAGGAAAGCCCCCGTTTAGCCATATTGCTTAAAGGGAGCCACCTTTGAGCGGAGGATTTACCTTATATTTCATATAATGAAAATCCTCCGTCGGTCGCAAAGATGACTGATACCACTTACACGCAATAGCAGATAATAAGTCTATACGTATTCTAGTGGATTCTGGAACCTCCTTTTCTATCGTATCAGATAAATATCATCGCTATTTAAAGAAAGTCATGCATTCTGATTCCAAGAACGTTATGCTCAATGTCGCAAATGGAAGGCTTCTAAGGCCAATAGGAAAATGTATTTTGCGCGTTATTATAATTGCTGAGAGCTGCCGTTTGAATTTGTAGTTATATATATATATATGTGGGTGGTCAAAGTTTGAAGACCACTGGGATAGACGAATAATAATTATTACTTAAACTGTAAAAGTATCAGTTTATACCGGCATCTTGAAGGAGAGCTTAAAGCCAATTATTCGGGTTAGTTTTAAAGTTGTAGAAAATTCATTTTTCAACTAGCCGCAATATAATATATAAAACAGCGGAATCAGTAAGTAGGATCTAGTTTATTTACATATATTTTACATATATTTACAGAAAAAAGGTTGTTTAAAAACTGAAGACTCTTAATAAATTTATAAACACACAAAACTTGAAACTTGCGCCATTCACGAACCTTCCTTTTACTCAAACCTGGGTTTACTTTCTGAATTTCATATTTAAATTTTCAACACCTTTCCATCCAATTGAAACATGATTACGCAAATTTGACTAACGTCATAATTGTAGTGAATGGATTTAAAAATATACAAAAAAAAATGATGGAGAATAGAATGTCAGAGTTGCTCATAATTTTGCAGTGGAATTAATAGTTATTAATTGTGTGTAGACGTGTTTGGCATTTGTGAATCTATATTAGGGGTAACCATAACAGTGAAGCATTCGTTGATTACGAGGGGCATTTCAGTCAGTTCTGATTGAACTATGGTGGTGTCGTTTTGAAGCAGAGTTTTTTTTTGTTAGAGAGCATTTTGCCTGTTTGTATGGTTTTCTTAAAAATTTTGTGGGATTCAATGAACGTAACAGTGATCTACTTATTCTTTTTCGACATTTGTTCAGAATTTTGTATTTATATAGAATTTTTAAAATTCTTTTTATCGATTATAGTGCAAAAATGGCTATGAGAAGCTCCGAAAGTAATAACATACATAAATTTAATGAACAGTGGCAAAATGAGTTACTATTTACAGCAAATTCATCAGGAAATCCGTTTTGCATTGTTCGTGAAAGAACTTTTTCAAATAATAAAGGACATAATTTTAACATCTATAAGAATAAAAATGTTCTTCCGAAAGTTCTTCACTGATTATTTTGAAATTTTGACCTAATGTTGCATTTATCTCCAAATTTTCAATGTTTCGATTCCATTTCAATGTTTCCAATTGTATTATAAAACTGAATTCTTATACATTTCGATTCATTTTTATTTTGATTTAATTGTTTCTCTTTAAATAAAAACAAACAAACATATAGCGCCATCTGCTGGTGGATGTAAATACTTCACGCGCTGTGTTAAATATTTTATGATTCCATTACAATGTTCCCGATCGCATTGTTAAATTGAATTTTCATAGTCTTTGATTTTCTTAGCCACTTAAGAGGCTATTGTTTTAGAAAACACAAAAATGTCGTACCTGATCACTTTTCAAAATTTATCTTGTTTTTGTGAATATTTTTGATGTCTGCTTTATCACAATTTTCAAAAATACGTCACAATGAATTTCTCCTAAATTTTTTGTTAGATTGAAATAAAAAATATATAATATATGTCTGCTACTTGCTTTCACCCCAAATGAGCTAAATTTTCAAAAATATGTTACAAATTTACCTCATTTTTTTTTATTGGATTGAAAGGAAACAAATACTAAAATCAAGTATTTTATTTACTACCGATTTATGTATTATCTTAAATCACATATAAACTGGAAACAAGATGTGATTGAAAATAAATAACATTATTCAAAATTTTAAGACAGCTGTGAGGCAGACATTTTTTTAGCCACCAAAGGGGTTATTGTTTTAGGTTGATCACTTTTGACGTACCAGATCAATTTTCATTTTCTTATCTCTTGCTTCAATTTTAGTTACATTTAACTCAAATACATTCAAATTTAAAATTTATCGTTTGCTTTAATTTTAATTATATGTAGCTGATATAATATTCAATTTAATAATTCATCGTTTGCTTCACTTTCAATATCGGAAAATTTTACTATTGTCCATTTCCCGATATTTCATCGTTTATTTTAATTCTTGTATTTAATTGAATAATTTACTAATAATTATTAAGAAAAGTGTACCTTAGGCGGCTAAATCTGTTCTTTGTAAAATTTTGTATAGAACTTTTTTTTTATTTTGATTTAATTATTTAGTGTGACATTGCGTTGGAATGAAATTGTGTCATTTATCACAGCGTTCATTTCGTACGTATTGTTTATATTTCTTTTTTCAATTTCTTTTTTTAACTGTTTTTATTTTTATTTTTAATTTTTCAATGCATTTGTCAATAGAATTTAGCTGCGTCGGGCGATTTTCATTTGAATTCAAATTATTTTGTGAAATTGTTTTCGGAGTGATTTGTAAAAGTGGAAAATAATTTCTTGAGGTTCTTAAAACTTTTGGGCTTTTATCCCCTTCTTGGCAGGAAAAAATTTATTAGTGAGCGGAACATCATATCTGTATTCCCAAAATTATTTTGGGAAGTAGATGAAATCATATGGCTTTGATTTCATTTTAGTGGTTTTTAATTTAGGAGTATGATTTACAATTTTGCATAATGAATAGAAGATGATCAGACTTTTTATAGGCAGCTATTGCAGGGGGAGATTGGGTGAGGGGGTTGGTGGTGACTGGTATTGATTGTCCAATCTGGTGCATGCAATATTGGAGACAGATTCTTAGAGAGGTAAAGAAGTGTCCTGTTCCGTAAGGTAGAGAGCATGTATTTTGATAGGCCTACAGGAGTGGCTTTGATCGGGAAGGAGTGGTGCTGGGAACATAGAGAGATTTTCTTGGTTTTAAAGAATTTTAAGTTGTAATTTTTTTAAATTTAATCTAAGAGGGTTTCTTGGAGTCTGTATGAGCCGATTATTTTGTTTCGCATTGCGTTCGAATTGATATGTGTTGAATAATCTGCATTTAAATTGAAATATTTCCTTAGAACAGTTTTTTCGATTTTCAGTTCTTATACTTTTATAATGTTTCGAAGTTTTATATGTTTTTGCTGTAATTCTTTCTTTTTTTTTCAGTGCAATCGATCTGTTTTAATGCATCAAAATAATGTACGTGGATTTAATGTACGTGAATTTAAGTACGTGATGTAATGTACGTGAATTTAAGTACGTGAATAAAAGCAGCGGTATGGCAAATTTTGGTATGCACCAAGTAAGAAGTGATGGAATGGGGTCATACATGTCATTGAAATCTCACAAAATCGGGCTGGAAGATAATAGCAATGAAGCTGTATAGTGAATTCCTTTATTTTCCATACATGAACCAAGTCCAATTGTTGTTCACTTAGCAGTAAATGTAGAAAATGGACAACGCATTTATTTCACATCTGCAGAAGTTCAACAAATATCCCGAAATCCACCGGCTACAACAATAACTACTTTCTTCTTGTTACGTCAAAATCTTGCGTTTGTGAAATCACTGCAGTATTCGAAAGAGCGTACGTGTTACACATGGAATGCGAGTAGAAAATTATTTGAACGATGCAAGAAAAAAGAGCGGGTCGACGGACAACCTGGCATATTTACCGGCAGATTATACACCGTGCAACCCAATCAAGATAAATGCTTCATTCTTCGCATGGTGTTAATAAATATCCCCTATCTTATGACTTTCCAGCAATTGAGAACCATATTCAGCAGTGCATATCGAGCTCTGAATTGGTTGGAGAGAAATCGAAAATATAAATCACACATGGCTGAAGATTTATAAACCGCATGTGGCTGAAGAAATTTTCCGTCGAATACACAAAGAAAATTCAAATATGAACATGAATATTACTACAGAAATCTATAAAGAAAGTTTGATAATGATTGAAGATTTGTGCTTAGAAATCGTGAACAAAACTCTCAGTCAATTCGGAATGCCATCAACAAATCAATTAGTTGCTGATTCGTTCGGTGTAGAATTGCGTCATGAACAAAATTACAATACGGGCAATCTTTTGTAGTGTGCAATCAAATATTCATAAGTTAACGCTTTAGCAAAAGGGTATTTACAATGAAATAATGCAAAGTGTCAATAACGAGGTTGGAGAAATCTTGGAAGCGCCACGAGGAGTTGGCAAAAAATTCCTAATTAGATTAATTCTAGCGGCAACTCGATCCAAAAATGGCATAGCCGTAGCTCTATTGTATCCCGAAATTACTGCGACATTGCTACGAGGTGAAAAACTGTTAATTCCGCTTTGAAGTTGCCATTGAACATGCATTTATTTTAAACTCCCACATAAAACATTTCCGAATCATTAGGTATGAGAAAGGTATTGCAGAAATGCAAACATATTGTTTGGGATGAATGCACAACCAAGCATAAAGTTCTAAAGGATTAAATTTTAATTTTGCTGCAGGCTTATAAATTTGAGCTTGTTTTATAACTATGGAGGTTAAGGAGTAAACATTTTGTATTATGAATTTGTATTGCAGCCCCCAGAATTTTTAAAAAATATTATTTCTGTACGCATGTAACTAATACAGTGATGGAGTTATTGGTGGGCTATAAGGATTTTTAGGCTAGACTGAAAAGGGTGATGTACACAATTTTCAAATTGATAGTTTATCTTGGAAATTTTATTTATATTTTTAATACTATATTGCATATCTTTTTTCGTATTTACTTAGTGATATTGATTAATAGTTTCCTCTGTGAATTTTCAAGTGTATTGATTGTCAAATATTACGGTGAATACAAGGTCATTTTTTAAAAATACTTTGAATTGTGAACACACCTTAAGCTAAATTGACTGGTCGATTCTTTTTCGTTTTATTGACGAACAGTGCAGGGATTACCGACCAGACCATACAGTAATTTTACACCACGCTCAAGTGAGTAGGACCGAACCTGAGCTGACATCTCCAAGTTTCCACTCTATTCTAATATAAAGACTTTACGCTACGACAGATTTAACGTAAATCAGTCTCAATACATGGAGAGTGTTAATATGATTACGGAATCAAACGCACAACTTGACGAAAGCTGTAGTGGTAATGAGATCACAATTATGACCACTAAGCAACCGTAGCCTCTAAACATTGATTTGAGAGATGTGCTTAGTTGTATTGGACAAAAAAGTTGTTTGTATTTTCGATGAATAAAATCTTGTGGTGTTCTAATCCCACAACGAAAAAAAAAATCTTGATTTGCTTCATTAAGTTTCTCATTAGAACAGAAAAGCTAGCAAGCGTATTATATTGTTTTAATAAATATAATTTCAGTTTTATCGCCTTCCTTTCCATTTTGTGGTGATTTTATTTTTCCATTTTTTTATAATCACTTTAGTATTTATATGACAAAAACGAGCTGTTTTTAAATTATGGTAATATGATACTTTTATATAATTCAAGATTTCCCCCGATTCCATTTGGGTATCAATAAAGGAACATTTTTTTCTTATTCCGAATTCGGATTTCTTCAAAAGGCATCATGAAACTCTTCTTGTGTGAATCTTGATATTACAACTTCAATCTTTTTACAAAGATACCATCTTTGTTCGTTTTACTTTGAAAACATGGAAAAACAAATTTATAGAATAATAAATTTTTTCCCCAAACTTCCGTACGTGGCCGCAGATTCGTGACTGGCGTTTTTCGTCGATTCATAGGTTCGAGTCTTGATGCTTCTAAATACTAGTCGTGTAGTTGGGGCTGATACACGTTAAATCTGTCATGGCTCAAAGTTCTCCCTTTGCCATGGTGTGGAAGTTAGGAGAGGAGGGTTATAGCTCAGGTGTTGTCCTCGTCACATGACCAAGGTCCAAATTTACGAGGTTCGACGCGAAAAGCCCTCATGTTGCTTCTAGTGCGACGTTAACAAAACCAAAAAACAAACTTCTATACATGAACATATTAGATTTGGTTCACTTAGTTTGCAACAAATAACCTACAGGAGCATTGTTCATGCAAAGTAATTCATTCTTCTAAATGTAAATAAGTGTATTGGGTGAGATAACATTACATTTTTGGAATTTAAATTTTTAATGTTTCTTAACAACAGGTTTAAATTTTATTTTTTCAATTTTTATACGTTTCGCCTCAAAGTTTAAAATGGATTCCTGTTCAAGAAAATACACATAAGAGACCAAATTATTTTTTCGATACAAGTTATTTTCTCTTTCAATAGCAGCCCAATAAAATTTTACAATGTTAAAACTCTGAAAAATAATGTCATTGCTTAATATGGAAAAATTACGGTGTCGAAATGAAACCGAAGTAGTAAATGATCCCCAGAGAAACTTAATGAAATAATTAAAAAAATAGTTAAAAGGTTTGTTGTTTGATTAAATGTGATTTAATACCTCAGCTAAAAAATTCCGAGGTATTAAATTACAATTATGGTTGTAATTTTTTGGCAGTACTTTCAGTTATTACTTAAATGCATATCTGTGATTTGTTGGAGTACAGCGCGTTTTCATAGATCGATCAAAAGGAAACTTTTAATATACTTTTAAGAGAATACGGGACATAAAATTCGCAAAGTTAAAAAAAAACAACTCTTGCACAAATACAGCGAGGAGTTGATAATCTTCAAAAAAATTCTATTCGGGAATATTTTTCAGGCTTCTAATGCAACCTTTGAGTGAAATAATTGAATCTTTTTCAACGACTTTTTATTTTTATTACATGCATTTCTTAAAAGGGAGCTTTCTACGAATTAGCTACGTTCTTTATAGCTGAAATTTGGAGAAGCTCTATTGAAAAATTCATTTTTTTTCATCTTCTTTATATTATGTATATTTAGTTATAATCATTCTGTTCCAAATTTTACGTGTAATATATTTTTTTTAAATTTATGTTTGCTTATGTAGAAATGCTTAAATATATTATGTTTTAAACATAAGATTGTATGGAGTGAGAAATAATTAAATATATAATATCTTAAAAATATTATGAGTAGTTAAATATTTAAACATTTATTAGTAATCAATGTTGAAATGGGTCACTTTTAAATATATTATGTGTAGAAATGTGTAAATAACTTAATTATAAAGAGAAATTTAGAAGCATGTGGAAAACAAGTTATATTAATATCTCAAAAGACTATGAATTGCTTTCAAAATAAAAAACGTGTAGTAAACACATTTATTAAGGATAATTGATAATGAATTTCATAAAGGGGGATTAAATAAAATACAATATAAGATATAAGATATTCTAAAATTTGGAATCCTTTTCTCCTTAAAATGACCCAAGAAGAATTTTCGATCTTCATCTCAGAAACAGTAATGAGTATTTATCTCACACGTGCAAGGTAGTACCTTCCCTTACCATGATTCCTCTTCTAAGATTAGATTTGAATAGCCATATTGGTCAGACTTCTTAATATTTAGAGGAAAGAGAGAATGAACATTTTTTAATTCTCTCCAAGTACAAAAAAACAAAAAATTAATTCAGGATTAGACAGTTTGTGTGCGATCATTGTAAAACATTCAGGGCTCAAGTCTCATATTTTTAGCACTAGTTCAGACTTCATTTCTATGGTTGCGAAATTGAAACGAATACACAATGTTATCATTTTCACTTAAAACCCATATTAAGTATTTTGTAATAAGAAATACAAATATTGGAGAATTAATATTGATTATAGGTTCACAGCTTTGCTACTTAAAAATCAGCCCTCTAAAGTGAACGTCAGTTACAAAAAAAAAAGTGCTTAAGAAGTAGAATTTAATTGTAGTAGAAGGTTTTCGAGGATTTTTAATAATTGCATTAAGAGGACTTAGTACCATTCGAAATCAAAAGTAGAACATTTTGACACTCTTTTTTCGATTCATCATAAATCAACAATTTTTGCTCCTTTTCATATGAAACTTTGACAGTTTGTGTAATAAAATAAATAATGTAAAGTATTGGATCAACTTTTGCTATTAAATCAATGTGTTTTGTTAAACAACATGAAATAAGCGAACAAAAATTTAAAAATAAATTAGCTTACTTTCTGTTACCCACAAGATAACATTTGAAAGATGTAGCAGAACCACCATTCTTATACCAAATTATAACTAATTAATGCCTTTATTCTGCAAACCTCAAATTTTAAATTTACCTCACATTTAAAAAAAACTAAAAATTTAAATATGTCATAAAATTTAGAACTAGTAACTTTTTTTTTTCTATCATGCTCATGCCATAAAATAAAATCTTATAATTCCATTATCGAAACTGAGGTTCACAGAATAAATATTTATTAGTACAACACCCATGTAAAATTTTAAAACTCTACATGTAAAACTTTTTTTAATCCTGTGGGAAAGTGTGAAAATACAAAACTGAGAAAAAGCGATTTGTTTACATTGCATTTAATGGGAAAAGTCGCTTTTACCAATTACATTTTTTAATGCACAGGGCGTAATAATTACCGGATTTTGGCGCGGTTTACTTTAAAATGCTCCAAACATTCAACACTATTTTTTTGAAAATAAATTTAAAATATCGAACTTTTGAAGTTGCAATGGTACTAAGTCCCTTTAACAGCACATTCTAAAAATTTAACTTGAAATATTTATTTATTGAACTACTATCGTCAATAAAATTAAAAAATACCTGATACTTATTGTCAACGGAGTGGTATTTTAAAATAAAATATATACTAATTCGATATACTTGGGAATCAAATAATACATTATTTCAATCTCACTTCAAAATTCCTATCAAAATAGCTATCCGCAGATGAATAAACAGACATTCTCTGAGTGATAAGCTCTTTTTAATAATAAGAAATGACATGATGATTTCAGATATGATTAGTAAAATACATTTCTGTAAACAGAATATTGTAGGGTATATTTTCCTCTGTTCGGTATTTAAAATGTGTACACTATATATTTTGCCTTTTGAATAAAGCACTCTCATAAAAGGTGTACTTACTGTAAGAGAGTATCAAAGAGTTAATCCTTTTATATACATTTCTCTGTTCATTTCGATAAAAATTGAAAGTTTCGAGGTAAACAAAATAGAATTATGCGCATTCAATGAACTGACTTTATTCTCCAGGGTATTTAAATTAATATTATATCAGAGTTACGAGTTAAGTTCTTGAGATAATACACGAAAAAAAATAATTGTTCAACGTTTGTTTTGGGTATCCCCATTATTAAATTAAATTTGACTTCAATATCTGGAAATAAATTATTCCAAGATAATCGCCCCATCCACATAATAAAAGCGCCCCCACGCACGTAATTGTTTATTTTCGGATTAAGCCGCTGTTTTGGGGTTGATATTATCTACAAAAGAGCGATGTTGTCCGCATAGGTAACCGATATTTTATCGCCTTTTATAATCCCTTGTAAAAAGAGCTCGATTTTTACCCGTAAAGACTTGTGACTAGTGATATATGATATTCTTTATCTCGTTCACAGAGATAGTGAGCTATCCATATCCTATCTTTTGTTGACTTTCTGTAACTACTCCAGGTGACGGTAAACAGTTTGTTGTGATATATTCAACCTTTCTGCTGCATCTCTTGTTGTTTGACACAAAATTTTCTGCAATATTGTCTTTAAATGGTTGTCTTCAAGTTCCAAAGTTTGGAGTGGTGTGGAAGTTTGGAAAGGGAGGTGCCAGCTTAGGTTTCGTCCTCGTCACTTGACCGAGGTTCAAAATTGCGAGGTCCGTCACCAATAGCCTTCGTGTTGCATCTAGTGCGACGTTAATAAAACCAAACCATTCAAGTTTGAAAGGCGTCCCGCTATCGTTTCGGCTTTTAAGGCCGTATCTCTCGAACAGAGAAAAAAATTAGCTTCTATTTAGCTTCTATTTTCTTCTATTAGCTGCTTCATTGATTATTAGACCTTCACTGTATACACTGAATATTTTTTTCAGAGGACGTCCTAGCACTATTGCTATGTTTAAATTCTTAAAGTTTCACATGACGAAGACGCCTTTTATTCACTTAATTTTAGAGGTTAGAAACCTTAAGACATTTGTCAGAAGACTAACTAAATATTTATCCACTGAGTGAAAGCAAAAATTGGTTTGTATCGATTATTCATAGTGGATGGAAAAGACAGGTAAACTCTACATAGTTAATTTAGGAGTTATTTATGTTTCATTCTAATTCAATACTTGCACAAAGTAAAGAATTAATTTTGAGTTAAAATTCTTTTTAAAATTAAAACAGAAAAGCGATTAGATTTTTGGCATATGTATGTGATATTGCCAAACACATGTCATGAATATGAAATACTTTAAGAAATTTTACAGCATTTTAATAGGCACATTATATTTGTTTTGAGAAGATTAGAATAAAGTGGGGAATTTAATGTCTTAGTATTTGATATGAGGAACCTGTGTTTTACTGCAATGGACCTTTCATAAAGAACCATACAATTTCATGCTCAGGAATTAAGGCTTGAATTATTACTTTAATTATCATATTTAACTTGATACATTTAAACATGGATATTTAAAAAGACGCGTTGCCATTGTAAACTAAAAATATATTTAGTAAAAACAAAAACTCAGAATAATCATTTATATATTTTATCATTTATTCAGATAAAAAAAAAACACTGTTAGTTTGATCATAATCAATTTAAAAAGGGATTTATGTTTTATTTTAAAACTAATTTTAAATATTGGTGACTTAAAATATTTACTACTTACATGTATGGTGAAGTGTTATTCATTTACTTCATTTTACGTTTCATTATTGCTTTTGTTTTAACATTTTCCTTAGAAGAATTAAATATTTAAAAATATCATTACATATTAGCAAAACTATAGTTAAAATAACATTGTTACAGGTTTAAAAATATTCACCTACTTATATATTTCAAATACGATGCATACTAGAGAGTATATCAGAAATTTCTTGGGTAAAAGAGCAGTAATAGATTCTTCTTATTTCTAATGAAAACAATGATTTAAATTTAATTAAAAGATATTTAGAAATAAAACTTGCAATACTAAATGTATACAATTAATATATAAAATGATCTAAACATGAAAAAAGTATGTAATATTTCTAAAAATTATTTCCTTATTAAACATCTGTTATGAGTTTTTTCCTCAATTCCATAAATAACACACGCGCGCGCGCGCACGCACACACACACACACACACACACACACACACACACACACACA
>BMAW01014950.1:0-11600 GCA_019974015.1 Nephila pilipes | reverse complement strand
GCACACACACACACACACACACACACACACACATTATTGTAAACAATTATATTTATATTCTTACATGCTACACATTAGATGTTTATGTACTTGGAAAAATGATGAAATATTTACAGAATTTAGAAAAACCACACTCTCTCTAATTGTATAGTTGAAAAATTAAACTTTTCTATCTTATAGTTATAATGTTTAGAAATTTCTGTTACAGAATGAATTTATATTTATTTGTTTCTTTTCTAAGAAGTTTGAAAACAAAGTAAATAGAGGAGAAATTTCCACGAAACTCTTCACCGAGTAATCTGAAGCATTTAAGCCTGTGGACAGGAGGTCCGCTGGCTTGTTTTCGGAAAACATATGATGCCTTAAAATGCTTTCAATTAGATTTTGAATTTTTGAAACTATGTTAACAACAAAGTTTTAAAGAAGGTGAGGTGACGTTTTTATCCAACTTAAAGCAATTGGGGAACCAGAATACAAATTCATTTGTGAAATGTCTCTTTTTAGTGCAGCTAAAATTTGTTCATGAGTTTAAAAAGCAGGAGGCAGGCAGAAAGCTCCCACCGGGGAATTATTATCGTTTTAAGCAGTGCCCCCCCCCCTGATCTGCTACACAAAGTTTTTTCATCATATTTATCTCCGCGATAGTCTGCATACGATTGATAAGTTTTGCCTGACTAAGAGATGGCGCCAATGAGGCCTACCTTGAGAGGTGGCGTTCTATATACCATCCTAGATAGCTTGTGCTATAGTTTCAGTCCGATCGCCATGTTAGTTTAGGGTTTGAGAGCACGCTGAACAAGACGCCTCTATGTTTTTTCGTAAAAAATGAAAGCTGGAAATTCGTGCTGTCATCAAATACTTGAAGGGGTTAACGCCGAAGGAATAAAGAAGAGATGGATCAACACTGGGGACATTCTCCCATCATATTCAACCGTTAAGCAGTGGGTTTTGAGTTTAAAAAATGTGAGCACCTCTGATGAGTGTTCAGGACGCCCTTACCAAGGTCACAACCCAGATATGATCGAAAAATCCATCAAATAGTGCTGAAAGACCCAGATTAAAAGTGCGTGAGATAGCTGAGACCTGTGATGTGTCATATGAACGTACAAAATATTTGCACCAACATTTGTATGGAAAAGCTCTGTGGGTGATGGTGCCGTTTCATAACAGTCGACCAAAAAATTGATTCGAAAGAACATTTCACCACAACGGTTATATACGGTCTGCTGAATTTTTGCGTCGATTCGTAACCAAGACGAACCAATCCACCATCACACTCCTGTGCCAAAGAAGCAAAGCTAAAGGTGGAGCAACAGGAAATAAATGTGCAAAGGCTAAAGGCAGGGCAAGTGCAGGGCAGGTACATACAAGGGGCTATGCATTTTGGCAAAATGTTACATGGAAGCAAAATGGCTTGCTGGCAAGAAAAAGCATGGCCAGTGAGGCCACCTCTGCACCTCACGTCTGCAGTGCAGCAGTGGTAGCGGCAGGTAGTGCGGCGCCACGGCGCTTTCTGCCTTGCTTTACAGTTTCTGAATTATAACGAATTAACAGAAAATCATCACTACATTAAAATTCTATTACAATGCGATTTGTGTTTTATCAGATGTTTACCATCACTTTTTAACAACTTGCTGCTCATTTTCAGTATGTTTGTTCGAAAACAACAGATTTTGGAACATATATAAAATTGAAATTAATTTTAGTTTTTGTGTTTTTCTAAAAATGTAATTCACTCTACTTTAATGCATTTCTTTTAAAAAATGTGATTTTCCGTACAATATCGTTTCCATCTACAAAATGAATTTTTTAAAAGTTATTTTATTTCCACATTTCTTATAATTATATATAGCCTAGTCTTTTTTTCAATGATTTTGCACAACCTGCTCTATCACTTATATTTTTTACACAAATATTTTGATCTAACACGAATCCCAAAAATATTTTCTCTCAATATTCAAGTGCTGCTTTTACAATACCACCTCTTGATTCATCCATTCGATCAGTGCGTTATATAGCGTATATAAAAAATATACTACACAAAGAGCAATACGTAACCGAAATCGAAGTACAATGTCGATCGCCATGTTAGTTTAGGTTTGAGAGCACGCTGAACAAGACGCCTCTATGTTTTTCGTAAAAATGGAAAAGCTGGAAATTCGTGCTGTCATCAAATACTTTTATTTGAAGGGGTTAACGCCGAAGGAAATTAAAGAAGAGATGGACTCAACACTGGGGACATCCTCCCCATCATATTCAACCGTTAAGCAGTGGGTTTCCGAGTTTAAAAAGGGTCGTGTGAGCACCTCTGATGAGCCTCGCTCAGGACGCCCCACTAAGGTCACAACTCCAGATATGATCGAAAAAATCCATCAAATAGTGCTGAAAGACCGCAGATTAAAAGTGCGTGAGATAGCTGAGACCTGTAAGATGTCATATGAACGTGTACAAAATATTTTGCACCAACATTTGTATATGGAAAAGCTCTGTGCAAGATGGGTGCCGCGTTTGCTAACAGTCGACCAAAAATTGATTCGAAAGAACATTTCTACCGCCAATTTGGCGTTATATAAGCGTAATCCAAGCGAATTTTTGCGTCGATTCGTAACCGTTGACGAAACTTGGGTCCACCACTACACTCCTGAAACCAAAGAACAGTCTAAACAGTGGATTGGACCAGGAGAACCAACTCCAAAGAAGGCAAAAACAATTTTTTCAGCGAACAAGGTTATGGCTACTGTTTTTTGGGATGCAAGAGGTATTATATACATTGATTACCTTAAAAAGGGTAAAACTATCACTGGTCAATACTACGCAGACTTATTGCAACGTTTGAGCCACGAAGTGGAAATTAAACGACCTCATCTGGCGAAGAAAAAAATCTTGTTTCATCACGATAACGCACCAGCGCACACGTCAATCGTTGCGATGGCTAAAATCAACGATCTGAAGTTTGAATTGATGCCGCACCCTCCCTACTCTCCAGACCTAGCCCCTAGTGACTATTATCTGTTTCCTAACCTCAAAAAATGGCTTGGCGGTAAGAGATTTGCGGACAATGAAGAAGTAATCGAAGCTGTAAATGGGTATTTTGAGGAGCTTGACGAATCAGTCTATAGAGATGGCATTACTAGATTAGAACACCGCTATGAGAAATGTATCAGCCTTGGAGGAGATTATGTTGAGAAATAAAAAAAAAATTCTTAAAAACGTTGTTTTTCTTGGTCAGGCCGGAAACTTATCAATCCACCCTCGTAAATAACAATGAATGTTTATTTTGTCTATTTTATGAGCTCGAGATTACATTAATTAACGAATAATTTGGAATTGTAGTAGCAAATAAAGATGAATTCTTTACCAATTGGTTAAATAATGAGAAAAATAAAATGGTTTGGTGTGATATCATTACACATATATGTTTGCGGCATTTTACGTTTCTTTATATAATATTTCTATTATTTTTTTTATTTTTCTATTTTGTTTAAAATATATTTAACATTTTTCACTAAAAAATGTTTTTAGCTTGGTAATCTTGACAAAATCACTCATTGAAGGCACCAATATGGTAACCACACATTATCACAAAATCAGAAGAAAAAAATCTTATGGCATGTAATGAAATACATTATTTAGGGTTATTAAAATGATACATTTCTTGTTTCATTACAAGAATAACTAATTATTGGTTTTGCGTGTTAACATGCGTTTTTAAATCTACCTGCCCCGTAAGCACGTATGTTCTTCTATCTCTTAAAATTTTTTTGAAGACTTGAACATTTGTCTTGCGTTCATAATATATTTAATTCATTATTATTTTTTTTAATAGAATTTTCTATTGTTTTGTGGATTCACTATACAGTTTCTGAATTAGTAACGAATTAACAGAAAATCAATACATTTTAAAATTCTATTACAATGCGATTTGTGTTTATCAGATGTTTACCATCACTTTTTTAACAACTTTAAGCGTCTATTTTCTTGTTCGAAAACAGATTTTGGAACATATATAAAATTGAAATTAATTTTAGTTTTTGTGTTTTTTCTGAAAATGTAATTCACTTCCATTTTTAATGCATTTCTTTTAAAAATGTGATTTTCCGTACAATATCGTTTCCATCTACAAAATGAATTTTTAAAGTTATTTTTATTTCCATTATTTCTTATAATTATATATAGCCTAGTCTTTTTTCACACGATTTTGCAATAACCCGTTTCATCAATATATTTTTTTACACAAATATTTTGATCTAACACGAATCCCAAAAATATTTTCCCCCAAATATTCAAGTGCTGCTTTTATTGCCTAATACCACCTCTTTGATTCATCCATTCGATCAGTGCGTTATAGCAGTATATAAAATATACTACACAAAGTAAACGTTTAAATATATTTTAGACTCAGTGGGAGAAAGAAATTCGAATGATGTGGAAGCATGGAGAAAGTTTATTATTATGTATTGTATTACACATGCTTCTTTTGCCATCAAACAGTTGCGTCAGTCGACCTTAAATGCTAGTTGGGAAATAAATTTTGCCAGCATGCGACAATAGTGGAAGTTTCGTAGTACAAAAATCAGCTCTGTGTTTTGAAATTATAACTCTACCAAATGCAATTGGTGATGAAGGTTTTAACAACGTGCAAACGTCTGACATCAAACAATTGATACTAGAGAGCCCTTTGAATGAAGATAATTTGATCGAATATATGACAGTTTATGATAATAAAGATATTGATAATGACGATGTCGAAGATGAGTTTCAGCTATTAACAGATGAATTAATTTACGAGGGCTTGAAATTTTCTGCAAGTATGGAACATTTTTTACTCTGGATCCTGACATAGAGCGTCATTAAAATTTCAACGTAATCTTAAGTTTTGAGTAGCAGGATATCAAGAATTATATAAGCAACTTTAGAAACAAACAACAACAAAAAAAAACAGCTGCTAATAAAGGACTTTGAAACAACAACAACAACAAAAAAAAATCCCTACAGAAGCTGTTAATAACGAATGATATTCTTCATTTGTATCCAAGCCGACAGTCGTGCTAGACATATCTGGCACACTTCTGATAAAGAATTTTTGCTCCATTCCGTCATAAACGTGTCATGTATGCTTGTAACAAATAGCGATGAATAGTTGTTAGTTAGTAGTTTTATTCCTAATTTCAATTTGAATTTTTTATATGTTGTATGCACCTATAGATTAAATTTTCATTGTACATTAACTTTAATTTTTTTTGTAACAATAATGAACTATTTTTACTGTTTTTTAGGAAACTATTTAGAAATCTTTCTATTCTTTTTAAAGTTGTGGAACATATCTGTAAATTTACCATATGTTGCATGTATTTTTTACAGGAATGTTTTTGCCCGGTTTTCTGAGGAACGTATCTACCGTTCTAAAAAAAAAGTGTTGGGTGTACTTACATAAGTTCAAAACATCTTCACTTAATACTCAATTTTGTATCAATCGGTTATTGAAAGTGATTTTGCCAAAAGCCATTTCAATTGTAAAAAATTGCGCGCAGGCTGCTGTAACTCACAACACTAATATTTTGTATAAGTGAATATTTCATTATAAGTGTAAGTTATATATGAGAAAATTTTATATTTTTGAATAATTTATTTTACTTTTATGATATTATTAGTTATTAGCAATTGTTGATAATGTGATTATTTGTGATCAGCATTATATCCATTTATTTATATATTGCAATAAATCAATAACACACACACACACACACACACACACACACACACACACACACAATAGCATAATTATACAACATAATTCTCGCAATTCTTCATTGTTTTTACTTGGACCTCTCAAGTTTTACAACCAATATGCAAAATTCTTTTGAATATTATAGCGGAAATCAAATTTCTAACACAAATTATTTTTAAAAATGTCATGAAGAGTATTTAAAATATCATGAAGAGTATTTAAAAATAATAGTCTCTTCGTAATTATACATCTAAATCAGCTCAAAACGAAACAAGTTTATAGAAATACTTCTTTTCTAGCTTCAACAAAAATATGTTTATGAAGAGTTTTGGAAATGTTACATTTGAGATAAATGGCACGATAACGCAACATTTTAATCTCCTAGCTTTAAAAATCATGGTTATTTACATAAGATATTATTTTATTTAAAACATATTCAAAACAAAGTATTTTTAATTATTCAATATATATTTAGTGATGAGCAAAATCTGAATAATAAAAGAGATTTTGATAATGTTCTATATTAAAGAAAATCAATTTTTTTTATAAAAACACAACAAAAATGAAAGAGGTAAGCGAAATGAAATTTCTTCAATCATTTGATAAATGCATATAAGACGGTTTAATCAAATGATTAAAGCTAAGAAGAAATTGAATCAAATTAAAGAAGTCCTTAAGGCTCAATTTTCAATTTATTTTCTATAACACGCAATAAATATTTCTTTCTAATTCATTAAACTTCAAAAGATGAAAATAGAAATATTTAATCGAGAATACACAAAAGAAACTTAGATGATAAAATTTTTCAAAACCATTGAATACCTAAAACAATTAAATCGGTGTATTTCCATTATAAAAAATATTCAGTTTTTTTTAGTTAAGGAAAGTTTATTAAAAATTTCAATTCTGAAACACATTATAATTGTTAGAACAGTATTCGGAGTATTCTATTTCTGCAGTATTGGTCAATTATATAATTAGCTTTTTAAATATTGATAAAACATTCTGGACACGTACGGCAGCATTTCATATTCATCAGACTCTGTAGAAGATGATTACGATATATTTTTATTGAATATGTATTTGATTTAAAAAGACAACTTAAATTTGAGGCTTATTGTAATAACTGTTTTTCTTTCACTTGCTTCTTTTCTAGAGATTTTAATTGATTATTAATTTTTAGAATCTTCAAAATTAATATTTTAAATCATTGTAAGCTAAAAATCGAGGTAATATCGTAAATCAAAATGCAATCTTCTTATATTCAATTTGTGCTCTTAAATAATGAGTATCATATCGTTGGTGATATATATATATATATATATATATATATATATATGTATGTGTGTGTGTATGTAAATAGTAAGGCTGAATTTTTTTTTTGTGTTTTAAAATATTTCCTATTTTTAAAAATATTATTTTAAAAATAGGAAAAGAAATCTAAAACAATTATATATATATATATATATATATATATATGTTATATATATGTATCTCTCTCTATATATTTATGTGTTTATCTGTCTACATTTTTTTTTTTTTGAAAATGAAACTTTTTTAGATAAACGGCTTATCATTGTCTGTTAATTGATTAAATAATTTTTTTAATTCTTTTTTTTTTTTAAAAAAAAAAATAAAAAGAACAATGAGGTTTTAACGTTACTACAAGAAGAGTTGATTAACAGTAATCTATTCTAGCAAACGGTAATAGAAGCTTCTAGCAGATGATAAATAGAACCCGAGTGATATAAGGGGAAAAAAACAAAACTACAGTTGTCAATTGCCGTATATCTTTTGAAAATGAGAGCTATTTCTGCAAGGAGAGTGATAAATCAACACTCATGATGTAATAATTACGTATAGCTGTTTGAAAATATTCAGGAGAGTTTTTAATCCACTCTTTTTAACAATTATGAATAAAATTCTTTAAGAAATATGTAGATTAAGACTATTTTACAACCATGTGATTGTTTATTAAAGTTGTACTAAGAAAGAACACGAGGGCTACTGGTGATGGACTTAGCAATTTGGAATTTTGGTCAAATGACGAGGAAGACACCTAATCTGGCACTTCCCTCAACAATTTTCCACACTACGCCAATGGAAGAATTTGAGAACTTGGTAGATTTAATATGCATCAGCCTTACTAGATGGCTGGTTTTTGTCGAATAAAGGTTTGAATCCATGACTTGACGAAACTTGCACTGCAAGTCTGCGACCGTAACCACTAGGCTACCATCGTCACACCTTAAAAAACACATTGTATATTTCAAAGAATAAACTATTTTGGAATTAAGAAAATTTTATTCGTTATACCCAATTATATTTTTGATGAAAAGAAATGAAGTAATTTATATGCTTATTGGGTAAATGCTTAAGATTATTGTTTCACACAAATAAAACTTATTTCCAAAAATCAATATAAGGGATTTTATGAGATTTTTCATTCCCTCAAATAGAATAGTTTGTTTATTTGCTTCGAAGAGAGAAAGCAATATCACACATACAATTTCACAAAAAGAATTTTGTTGCTATTCTTATAAAACAGTTTCTCTTTGATTTCATTATTTTTCATTTAAATATAGATAATGTAAAAGTTTATTTTTACAAACCTCTTAATTTCCTTTTCAAAACCTTCAAGCATCAAGTGGATGATAGAAAAAAGATATGTTTAGAGTAAATTTTAAAAATGTTGGTGGTAGCTTCCTGCAGAGCAAAATTTTCTTGTTTATTTCAAATGTACTAAATTTCATTTAAATAACTTTAATATATTCAATTTTCCCAAATGCTACTTTTGCTGTATAAGTGCTTATTGATCTATCTTTCAGTATTATTTTCAGAAAATTATTTATCACTAAATCCATAATCGAAATTTGCAGAGAAAGTAACTTCTGAAATTGAAAAAGGAAACACAGACCTTCCTTTATGTTTAGATAAGTAGAAAATAGTTGAAGCAATGAAATTTTCTCGCCTTAAAATTGAAATAATTTTGAAAGAAAATTTTATGACTTTATTCATATAATAATATCAATTATTGACGGTGCATGCATTTAATTTTATGGCTGTTTACGATATTGGTCATCACAAATATTTTTTCTAAAGAAGCGTTAAACCCTTTAATTCATTACATCCTAGAATAGAGCCATTACTAGTTCTAGTAAAGCCTTGAACCCATTAATTCCTAAATTCCTAGAATTGAGCCATTACGGAGCTAAAGAAAATTTGTCCGAATTTCGGGAATTTCGTTTATTTAAGTAATTAGGAAAATGAAATTTTTAAAAATCTCAAATAAATTCTAAAGTTTTTTTTTCTCACATATGAATACTTTTAAAGCTTCTGATATTCTCACAGCCTTTATAATTATTAAAACACTGTTTTATGAGCATTTTGTTTGATTATTGTCTTTAAACTGTATTTGAATTCAATTACTTTTACTACCATATCCACTAGGCTACCACGGCGACAGTTGTATCTTTAACCTTTTTATAAAAAAATATGTTACGGAGTTGGCCGATCGTAATAGTGGCGCTTTTTTAATAGTTGGTATCATTGAATGACTGTTTCAAATTGAAACAATCAATATACATAAAAACACACCTCACGCACAAAGTGATTGAATGGAAGTACAAAGTTAATTCTTGACTTTATTTTTAAAATATATCCACATTATTAAATCATTTCAGCGAGGAGACAGGTCTTAACTACAGAAAAAGAATTTAAATTAAAGCATTATTAATTGATAACTTACATCTTTCGATAAAGGGGGGAGAGTGGCAGGTCACCTCACTTGTGTAGAACAGCAGAGCAACTAACATTTTTTTTTAAAAAATAACCCTGCATTATCGCCAACACAGGGCTGCTCTGCAGATCAGTCACAAGTTACGTCCGCCACATTTAGCGCGTAGTGCTTTAGTGTGAAATCTTCCCTAAAAAGATCCATTTTTTTGTTACATTGTAACAACTCTCCCTCTCCTGTAAAGTTTTATAATAAATACCAAATAAACTAATTCAATTTTTGTGTGTGTGTGTATAGAAATACCTGACTCCCTGCCGAATTACATAAATCACAACTAAGTATATGTAGAAATGTACTAAGTATATGTTTCCATATACATGGAATGTGCACATAGTAATAACGTTAAACAATGAGTATCTTGATTACAATATGTCTAGGTAGGTGATCATGAAAGTAATGCTTCTGAGAAAAATATTATATACAAAAAGAATCGATGTTATTTTGAAAAAAAAAATTTCACCATGGACGTCTTCATGGGAAATTTGTGAAAATTTTATTGCAAACAAGAAAGAGAGAGAATTGTGGAGTTGTTGATCAGGCAACTCCCCAACTTTCCCCACAAAGTTAAGCATTCATATCTAAGCTGAAAATTGAAAAAATAAATTAAAATAGGACTACTTAGTATTAGTTCTCTTGTATAATAGTGCAGTGAGTTGTCCTCTGCTGTTTATATGCTTGCTCTCATAGGAAATTAAAAGAAGAAATGACAAACCCTATAGTGGGGAGATCAAATCGAGATTTCTTGTAGCAGGTGACGCTATTTTGCTTATTAATTGCTGACGATAATAAAATCAAGCTAATTCGTTAGTTTCATTAAACTTGTTACTGTTGCAACTCACACAACTCCATTCTTATTTATAAGTAGTTTACTCTATTAATACACATTGCAACTTATTTTGTAATTCCACTTAAGACGAAGACTGTAAAAATGTTTTGTGTATAAGAGAATAATCAAAATTTCAACCTTGATTGCTTGTTCATACATGGCCTGATGTCAATGAGGTATTATTCCTTTGATTACTCAATGAGTCTAGAACTGTTGAAATTCCCTCTATGTTTTGTAGAAAAATATAGTTTCTATTACTGATTCGATTGGATATCACACAACAAGACAATATAATATAAAACGCTAACCACATATTATTTCTTCAGATTTATAAAAAGGAGAATTGTATTCATACCAACTAGTTCTTTCAAAACATATGATAGATTCTTTCAGAGTATAAAACATATGTAAAATAAATGTAAGAATCTATGCTAATTTTTATAAGTAAAAAAAATTAATCACGCTTTTTTTAAAAATACACTAAAAGGTAAGAAAATATTTTTTTAAAAACTATATGTTATTTACAAGAGCTTGATAGACTTAACAAAGATATCTAGGCGTAAGTACCGATTAATTATGCAATTACAACAAACTCCTTATATATGAGATCCATAGAAGTATCAACACCTCAAGCTTTTTAAAGTAATAAATTATTTTATATTTAAAATATTTTTATAAATATTTCATTCTTTTTTAAATAAAAGTTTGATCTATTTTTTTTACTTATAATAATTTAATTCCCATTAGTCTGGAAATTTAAAGCTGAAAAGCAATTACGTGAGCTCACAAATTACAGGCAGAGCAAATTAATTATTTTATTAAAACATTTATCTAAACACGCGCTGTAACTTTAAAAAACGTTTTTTCTCAAAGTATTATAAGCGTATTTTGTTGTTTAGGAGTTTCATTTAAACAAATTATAGTTTCAACGGTTAATGAAACGCAATTAAGGAAACCAAAAGTGTTTTGCAACTTTGAAATATATCAAATTACTAAAAAGAAAATTTCATTGTTCAAGTTATTAATTAAGGACATTTTGAAATTTTTTTTTAAATAAATTACAAATATATATATATATACATCACAGTAAAAGGAATACTTACAAGACAGCACGACATGCTACAAACATACTGACGCACAACAAACTAGAGGTCGGGAAGAAGTCTCTCTGTTTCAACGTCACCACAAGTGGCGTTAGCAGTCCCGTTAAAGTTACAGTCAGTACACACACACACACACACACACACACA
>BMAW01014941.1:0-12501 GCA_019974015.1 Nephila pilipes | reverse complement strand
TATATATATATATATATATATATATATATATATATATATATATAGTTTTTTATTTTGATTTCTTAGTTTCTGCAATTGATTTTTCAAACAATTCTTCGTTTTTTGGTGATTTCTTTTTAATTTTTTTAGGATTAAAATTTTCAAAATTTTGCAATATATATTTCGTGGCGTCATAACCATTTGTTAATAATATATTTTTGTTGATGTGAATAGTTAGATCTATAATTCTAGAATAATCTAACTAAACAGTCTGTTACAACATTAAATACATCATTCCGCTCTTTTATATTTTTCAAAAATTTGTGTGTTTTTTAAAAAATTTCAAGCATTTTTTTAATTTTTTGATATTTTGTTTTTTCTACTTTTCTGATTTATATATATATATATATATATATATATATACTCATACTCATGTCCATAAATTAAGGATAATTCAGAATCACACGGAAATCGAACTCTAAAGTTAAAAATCTACTTATAGAATTATCGCACACATCTTAAAATCTTAAAGAATAATACACAAACCACAGGAAGCTATCGGATGAAGCCGATTGTACGTCACAATAACCCAGAGTATAAGAGAGGTGTATATTAGGAATGGTATAAAAGAAGTAAAATTGTTCTTAAGCGTTCTCTGTAAGCTGCTCAGGGCCACATCCGAATAGTTATGACACAGAAGACACATGTAGATAATTTTTTGCTTGGTCAAATTATCGGCCATGATGAAATGTAGGCGTACTCAGTTGGAAGTATCCTAGGAATTTGGAATCGCCCAAAGTGTCATCACCATAAATGTCAATAATAAAGTGTAGGCTTTATCAACGATTCTAAAATGATAGAAATGTCAGTAGGCATTACAGTACACATCCCCCCCCCGAGTTACAACGCTGAAGGACGACATCTATTTGGCAATAACTGCAAAAAGAAGCAAACGAAGCACAGAATCAGACCTTTCACGCCAGCTTTCTTCAGCCAATGTACTGCAGTTTCGAGGCAAATCGTGTACAGACGCTTAGGATATATTAATATATATCATTCCAGGCCTGTCAGACGTATTCCGTTAACGGAAACTCTCTGTCGCCAACTATTAGACAACATGTAATGTGGGCATCATCACAGAGGGTTTGTGTAATGTTTTCCAAAGAGTCCAGATTTAGTTTGTAATCTGATTGACGTCGGAATTTCATATGAAGAACACCGGGTACCCGCTACCACCAAGACATCATTAAATGTGACAGTTACGGTGGTTCACGATTACTCGTTTTGGGAGGAATTATACAGGGCACCAGAACAGATCTACATGTTTAAATCAGAACCATGACAGACCACGTTTATCGGGGCAGCATTTTGGAACAACATGTGCGTTTATTTAGGATTACCAAGGGTGCAGAACTTGTGGTTATGGATGACAACGCAGTACAAACATTGTAATAGAAGGCATTCAATCTGAGGATATCATCCATATGGAATAACCATCATTCTCGCCTGACTTGAATCCGATAGAGAATGTGTGAGATATTCTTAGTTGCAGTCCATCAACCACCTCCTATACGTGTATCGAAACTTCATACAACATTGCTTCCACAAGATAAGCTCGAAAATTTAATACTCAACATGCCTAGGTGTTGTACGGACTGTATTTTGTCGTCTTGGATACATACAAGTTAGTAACCATCATACCATCCATGTAATGGTAAGTTTTTGTGAGGAACATATTTTTCATAATTGCTCCTGGGAGTAAAAATCGTAGATGTTATGAATAGTATCATACATACACCATCGTTTTTTCTTTATCTTTTGTTAAAAAACGGTGGGTGTGTGTGTGTGTGTGTACCGTTTATATCTGCGGATAAGGCTGTAATTGAATTATAGAAAAGGCTTAAAAATATAGTGTCGTCTTATAGGACACATATAAAAAAATTAGATTGAAATTTTATAAATTAAAGAAATAATATAATAAATTAAATCCTGCAAAATCCTTACATTCATCATCAAAGACAAACAGCTCCTACAGTATACATTCCCTTTCGTTGTTGAATATCTCTTCATATGGGTCTCCGTCTGTACCTAGGCGAGGGGAGTTTCGCTTTGTCATTAGTGTATCACGAGAAATCGCCCGCAATGCCATCCATAAATTCAGAAATCCCACCATTTTTCAAGAATTCTTTGCGCTACTTTTCAGCGGTACATGTGAGCTCATAATTTGTCACGTGATTCTATGTACAATGCTGCCACATTCAAGAAAATAATTTTTTTCCCAGATGAGGAGCATTCCTATAAACTAAATTCAAAGGCCGTGGATAGCTTGGGTAGAGCAGATATATGCTAAGACTATAAATCTTTGACAAAAATTTATACCTCGTCTTATCTGAAGGTCATTTTATCCGCGGAAATATATGTAGATATATATATTTCTCTCTCTATATATATATATATAATGTAACATATTAATACTGCATATAATCTATTATCTAAAATATCTGAATAATGCAAAAATAATTATTGGAATAGTAAAATTCTTAATAATAATTAGATTTGAGAATTATGATACAAAAACTCAAAATCAAATACATGAAACAATTTTTTTAAAATCAATTAGTATAAACTTAAGATAAAAAAAAAAAAAAAAACAAGGATATAAAATCATTCAAATAATCTGTATCAGTCCTTGGACTGAGATGGACTTTAAATATATTTAAAGGATCCTAACTATTGCACATGGTAATTAATTTATAACAAATTTGATAAATACATACCAGTAAACGTAAGAACCAAACAAAAATATGATATGAAAGAATTATTGATGAATAGAAAATGGAACAAAAATTAGAGATAGATATTACTAAACTTATTAAAATGTATTAAACGAAAAATATATGTTATTAATAATTATAATGATGAATATGAAGTCAATTTTTCAAAAACACACACACACACATTCTTATCCCATAGAAAAAGCAAATGGCATACTCACAAGAATTTTCCACCTTAAGTGAAAAGTTTATGATTAATATTACAATAAACTCACGAAGAAAAGAAATAGTAAAATTATAAACAGATTTTATAAATACATTTAAAATAAATTTGAAATGTATTATGCTATATAATTGTTTTTGCATATCTTCATCTTAGATCTAAACATATTTATTAAGGTATGGGGCGTTTTTCAAAGTTTTTTTCATTCCTGTGTGATAAATGGCCGTTGGACGTGTACTGCGTGGATGGCGCAAAGTTCTCCTACTTCATTCGATGAAACTCTTTTTCCTCCTAACGCTTTTTGAGAGGTCAAACTAATGGTTGTCCATAGATGCTAGGCTAGACCATTGGGAGAATGTTGGAATGTCATCTAATGCAGTTTCTTTAATTTATCTTGTGTTGCACCAGCTGTGTGAGGTCTCGAATTATCCTGGAGAAGGATAACATTGCTGAACACAATGTAGCTTCTTTCCTATCAATATGCTGAAGTTAACTTCTTCGATAGTTCACAGTAGTATACTGTTTTAAATACAGAAGACATGTAGAAAATGGACGTACACAATGCTAGTACTCTGTGAATCCTTAAAAATGGTAACGAGATCTTTTCTAGTGCAAAGGACATTCTATAAATTCTGAGAGTTACTTTTTTACATGATGGTAACACCACGAAACTAAAAAATAAATGTGCTGGCGATTTTTTTCAAAATGTTAACTAAACGCTAATAAATATTCTAAACGTAGCAGACCATTTTGTTTTCCAAGTTTCGTTCTTGCTTAAAGAACCGTTTTTATTTGCCCTACAGAAATAGAGGTGAATGACTCAGAGTATGCCTCTAAAAAACCAAATCTGCTGGAAAGGTCATAATGATTATTTTCTTTGATCATAAATGTATAATCTATCAATAAGCTGTGCTTCCCAAAAATACTGTGAAGGGTGAATATTATGTTTCAGTTTCGAAATTTTTGTGACAACATAGATAGAGATAGCGTCATGAACTGGCAGGGATTCGGATATTACTTCACGTACGCATGTCACTACTTCTGTTCAGAAATATCATAGTAAACTCCAATGTTAAAATCATGCCACATCCTCCTTACACTCCAGATCTCGCAACATACGATTTGTGGCTATTTTCGACGTTGAAGGCAGTTCCGTGGCCGAAAATGTAATACAGATTCATACTTTATTTTAGGGTTCTTTGAAGAAACTTCTAGAAAAAAGCTTATCTACTTATTTTGAAAAGTGGATTGAACGATGGGACAGCTGCTTATAATACGAAAGAGAGTATTTTGAAAAATAATGATTTATTTTTTGCTGTAAGTATATTTATTAACTTATTATCATTCTACTCTCAGTTTTTATGGAACACCTTTTGTTGGTAAGCCAATTTTCGCGTTTATATAGTGGAGTCGTCTCACTTTTTTGTACACATTCCGTACTTGACCACTAATAAGGGATAAAATAAACAAATATATGAAAAATAAAATGATACTGAACGATTATTAAAACTCTGAATTATCATGATTTCTATCAGAAAGTGTAGGAAATTTGTCTGCCGCTATTAAAAATTTTAGTTCTACTTAATCCACCTTCTTAATTTGTTAATAAGCCGTAGTTTTCCCTTGTTCTTAAATTATTTTTTGTTCCCATAATTAGAAGCTTATCTCCAAAGCTGCGAATTTGTAATTTGGTTTGTTTGAATAAAAGGAAAAGTATTTAGTTCTTAGTCTGAATTTAGTTGAATCCTAGATCTTCGAATTCTACAAGTTCGAATTTATTTAAACAAAAGTTGTATGCTTCTAAAGAGAAAGGAATAAGACCATCAATATCAAGCAGTTAGAGAATTTTCTAATTAAAATTACTGTAAAACGAGTAACAATAAAAAAAAAATGTTTAATTTGGATACATTTTTATTGATTCTTAATTCCTTCTGAATTCTTAAGCAAATGCTAACCCTTTAATTATTTTGTTGCTAAACATAATTGTAAGTTAATTTCTTCGTTACGTTGTAATGTGTTAGAATAATTCAGAAATCACTTACCTTTAATAACTATTTAATTTTTCTAATTAAAATTACTGTAAAACGAGTAACAATAAAAAAAAATGTTTAATTTGGATACATTTTTTTGATTCTTAATTCCTTCTGAATTTTTAAGCAAATGCTAACCCTTTAATTATTTTATTGCTAAACTTTACTGTAAGTTAATTTCTTCGTTACGCTGTAATGTGTTAGAATAATTCAGAAATCACTTACCTTTAATAACTCTTTAAAATCTTTTGCTTAAAAGAAGCTTGCAGTACATAAAATGATAAATATCATTTAACATTCACTGGTTAAACATATTATAAAAACAAAATATGCTTCTTACTTTAGAAAAGGGGATATTTATTAAATTCCTGTTCTAGATTGAGTTTTTAGAGGGGAGAGAAGGGGGATTAAGGAAATTGATTGTACCTTTTTATTAAATTTAATCCCAGATCCTCTAGATTAAAAGAAAAAGATGTTAAAACTATCTAATAAAACTTTTTTCCCTTCATTGAAAATGTCCAGAACGATTTTTCTTGGTTTTCAAATTCCCATTCTTCCTCGGGCAAAAGCACCGCTGGGGATTCAAAAGAAATATTTAACTTTCCTGCCGGGCGTAATTAGAGTTCAATGGTTTTCTCAGTTTTTTTTTTTACCCCATTTTCCCGGGAAAAGTTCTTCACTGACATATCTTCTTTTATTCCTCGGTTGAAACAATTGTTGAGCAAACGAAGAATTTATCTGATTTACCTGATCTAAGTTTGGATAGGGTTTAGATTGGGAACATTTCTCATAAGAATAAAATTTCGTTTTAAAGTCCTTTTATTTCACGGAGGAAGTGTGTCCTGAAACGCAAACATAGGAATTGAAATTTAGGATAATGTTTCTTTTCGTCAGTTTGCTCAATCTCCATATTTTTCTTCTCACTTTCAACAAGAAAAATTAGAACCATTACTTTTATTTGTTCTTATTACAAAATGTATTTCTCTGCTGAAGATTTAAATATAAGTACTCTACACAAGGTTTTTTTTTCACTGTGTAAAAACATGTAAGGGACAATCTGATTTATCTGTGCTTTTAATGCAGAAACATTTTGTTATGCATTCAATACACACACATACACACACACACACACACACACACATATATATATATATATATATATATATATATATATATATATTATATATATATATATGATATAATGATATATATTGATGACATATATATATATATATATGTGTATATATATATAGTTTTTGAAATTGTCAAAAGCATGAAGGAACAAGGTATTCTCTGCATACTGGATATATTTGAGAAGCCTTTTTTAACTCAATAGATATTCAAAGTTTGATTAAAGGTTCTTGCAAGTTTTATACAATAAATACATTAACAGAGCAATAAACAAGAAAAATTCAATACTCTCGTTAAGCTTGTAACAGAGAATTTTACAGTTCTTTGGTCAAAATCTCTATAAAACAAATTCAGTGTCTCCCTCAGGAAGTCCAGCTAGTATGTCAGGCCAATTTTTTTTACATTTTTTATGAATAAAACAGATGATTTCTTACTTTCTTTTTCGTTACATAGATGATCTAATTATTTAGGTAAACAGGGATTTTAAACCAAATATTTATTTTACCTAATTACTCAAATTACTTAAAATATCTTAATTCAAATCAGATAGATTTTAGATCTCGATTTTGCAAATAATTGACAATAGACTTATTAGTATGTTTGAGTAAAAGAGAGTTCGAGATTCCGTATGATAAAATACCTTTTGGAACAGTAATCTACATCAGATCCATTATAGGAATATTTTATTGGAAGCTTTTTATCATAACAAATTAACCACGATACATAGAGCAAATTTAATAGACATTAAAAATTCTTCAACAACTGTTTGGATCATGATTATCCAGAAATTTCTTAAATCACTTTATACATCACAAAATATTAATAAACATCTTTTTTGCTGAATCCATGTTTCAAATCCACCACACAACAATGGTCACAAAGTCGCAGGTAGGTCTAGCCGTGAAAAGATTTATTTTATTTATTTACATTTACAGCTTGCCACATTTTTACTCTCTCTGGACCGTTATATATCCATACTCTGTACCAACCAATTGTTTGCTCTTTTCTTTACATTTATTACCAATCAAAAGCATGTTTAAATCTTTTCAAAATTTATATGGTGATGATGTGTTTATATTTTTCATTTTGGTATGTGATATACATCTAAGAAAAGAAATTCCGTCTTCACTACTCATATTTTGAATCTTCATTTCTTTGTGAAGTAATTTTATAATTTTGTTGTTATAATTTGTTACGTGATAGATTTTTTTATTTTGTAGAAATTTTATCGTTGAGATTTTGCATTTTTTTAATCATTGAACTCTTTTGTAATTTGTTTCCAATTCAGCCTACCAGGAATTATAGATTTTATTTTTGTAGATTTTATCAGCTGAATTTGTTTTGCACTCTTTTAATCTATGAACTCTTTTGCAGCGAAATTTGGATTTCTAATTCAGCCTGCTGCAAGTCAGCAAAGGGGAGTTGGTGCCATTGTAAGACAGTTTGACCCTTAATCGGTTCCTATGATTGCGACGGACTTGCTGGGTTCTATATCGTTTTATTTTTTTCTTTCGTTGAATTTCTGTCGATTTTTGTCTTGTTTTAGTATTTTATTATGTCTTATAGAATTTTCGGTATACTTACACAATAGACATCATGATATAGTTATGATGATTATTATATATATGTAGATTATAATAATAATAATATATATATATATATATATTATTATAGTATATACTGGTAACAATAATGTACCCTTCTAAGTATATCAGGTGCAATATGTCTCACTCGTATAATTGATATTAACGTAATTTTCTCCATGCACTGGCAATATGACAATTGACCAATTAATAACTGACATAATTACAGCATATAATTAAATCCCGCAAACCTGGTGGCATGAACCAAAAATTGCCAGCACAATGACGTAATAAGGCTGAAAGCCTAACGTACTCGATGAAACACCGAATGCGTCGTCATATAGCGCCAATGCCAATATCTGAATAATGGCTATATCACAACTATATGGAATGACACATACATTGTATGGCAACAACCGTATTATTGGTATATACAGCATTACTGACACATGCAATATAAACACCATATATTTGTGCAGCAATAATAATGCCAATAATAAAAAGATAAAAAGGGTTCGAGTGAAGCTTTCATAATAGTTATTCACGTGGGTTGGTAGTATAAGCTAACGGTTAATTCTTCCCATGTCTATCTGGAATAACATCCAGAGTTGATTCGTACTCTGATATCGGATTAATTAAATCCACCGCAAACTGGTACTGAAATTGAAAATTGTGAAGCGTCGTAAAGCTGAAGCCTGCGTCGTCATTAAGCAAGTGCTCTGTTCTTGTTGACTTGCCTAATCTGGCTATCGTCAACGTGCTGCATTGTGCATAAATTATAAGCAAAGGAAAATAAAAGAATACATTACTATAGAAGAGGATAATCTAAGTTTAATATTAAGTAGTAATAAGTGAAGAAAAGAAATATATAAAAATAATTAATTATTTAATCTTACAAGTAAAACTTATATAAAAAAAAATTTAAAAATATTTTCATAAACATTAAGATAAAAAAAATAGTTAATGAAAGACAGCAAGGTATAATTGAAAATAGAAAATCATTGAAAATAATAGATAAAATGGAAACCTAGCCAATTAATACTGTCATTAGATTAAGATAATGATATCTACTAAAATATGTTTTAATGATCAAGCAATCATAAATAGCTCACAAGAATAGGCAAAACCTAATAACACTAGCCTAATTTTAACTGAACACCCGAAAAGTGTCAGAACAACTACTAATTTTTAATTTTAAATTTTAAAAAAAAATTGAGCATAAATATAACTCAATTCTAAGGATAAAGAAGGATAATTACAGTTAATAAATGGAAACTTATTGTAACAATAAGATACACATAGTACAAATAAGATACACACAGTTTAAAATTTTAATTTAGCTATTTTCATGCGTAACCAAAAATTTGCCACAACAAACCATTATAAACTAAGCTAATCATATCTTCTAGATTTAAAATTTAAAAAACAAGCTTTCAATATTCAATAAAATTTAGGAAAAGGTTTGAATAAAGATTGTTTTTTAAAAAAAATTATACCAAAAAATTAAATAGATAAAAATATTAAAAAAAATCAAAACAGATACACAAATTGATAATTTTCATAAATTTAATTAAATCTTAGAAAATTAATAATGGCTAGACTAGACTATTAGAAGATTTATTTAGTTTCTGAGTTAAAACTTATGTAAATGTTATATAAAATTCTCGATATAATCGTATAAAATATTTAAGTTTCATTTCTTTAGAATGACTTTATAAAGAAAAAATCAAGCTATCCTTTATGTCAAATATGTTAATACAAGTTCTATTATCAACAGCTCTTAAGTTAAAATCTGAATATTCATTCTTATCAGAATTTTAATTAGTTTGTATCCGGATTAAATAAGAAGGTTAAAGGAAAATCAGTTTAAAATCTGCGTTAAGTTTATTTTGAAAAATTATTAGATTATCTGTATATTCATTCAAAGTAAATCTATTGTTATCTAATAATTTTGTACATAAAAATGTAAATATGTCTAGACTTACTAGACAGCTAATGCTTTTAGGCAAGACACACACACACACATATATATATATATATATTATATATACACACACACATATATATATACATATATATATATATATATACACACACACACACACACATATATATATATATATATATATATATACTAGCGAGAAAAAATACAATTTTTAACATACAATTATTAAATTGTTGAATGGGGAGCTTTTTTTTTTTGACTATCAATGAAACAGCAGCTCAGTACAAAGATGGTGCATATGTAAATATCAGCAATATTACATCAAAGAGGATGTCTCGATTCCCTAATGCGTGGAATGCTCAGTGCTAAGGTAATTTAAAAAGAAGGAGAAAGGACGCATTTCTAAACATTCGGGTCTGCAAGTATAAGAGAAAACATACGTTCAATAACGGCCACAGCAAACCATCAGGATACCTTTCCACGTGGTAGCCTTTTCAGCAAACTTCAACAGGGGCCGTAGATTGACCAGCGTTGCTCAAGAATTTATAATTGACAAAAGTGTAATTTCAAAACCTTGAATAGCCCTCCAAATGAAAGGTGCCGCTGTAAAAAAGCTTGGTGGCTCTTGATCAAGAAAAATAACGCCAAGTGATGACCGGTTTATTGTTCTGCAGGCAAAAAAAAAAAAGCTGGAATCAGACATTGGGCAACATTTCTCAATAGCTGCATACGACAACCGGATGGCAGGTTTACTGTAGTCAGACGACTGCATAAAGGTTGCCTATTTGCCCGTCGTCCAGAACGCTGCATACCATTAACAGCAGCCCTTCGGCGATACCGTTTACTGTGGTGTCAAGAACACAAAGACTGGACATCTCATCAATTGAGTCACTTTCTGTTTACTGATGAGATTTAGTTCAGTCTGAACAACAATTCTCAGTACTAGATTGATACGGAGGGAAGTTGGGACAAAGTTTCCTCCCACTAATATTAGGGTAAGAGACCGTTGATGTGGTGGAGGGCTTGTGTGAGGAAGCATTATGTTGAATAGAAGAATAGAGCTCCATATTTTCAACAAGATTCACTTATCAGAGATCGTACCAGTGATGAAATTATCTTCCCACTGAGGTACCATTCCGAGTTTCGGAGGTGCCATTTATCTAGAATTTATTTTTGAGACGACAATGGACGTCCACAGAGGAACTCTGGTGTTGAGGAACTTCTAGAAAGAGAGGATATCTGCAGAATGGTTTAGCTAGAGTGCTCCTCTGATTTAATTCCCATCGAACATGTATGGGAGGGTATGTAAAGATACTTGGCAGCAAGATCGTATCCCTAGGAGAACACCAGACAGTTGAAATAGATGCTCCTTAAAGAGTAGAAACTCTTATCTCAGGAACTGCTTGATAATTTGGTATCGAGTGTAAACACATGGTGTCACGCGTAACCAATGCATTTAGAGGAAGTCATATTCCTTATTAAGGGACTTTAGTTGGCTGTTCTTCCACATGCCAAACAATGTTTTTTACTAACGCCATTCTGTCAATAAAGCCTTTTCCTGCTTTGTTCCATAATGTATGAGTACAGTCAGTTTTTAGTTTCTTTGATTTCATCAACCTTTGACTGCTACATTGTGCCTCTGTAGTGTGAATTCTATGTCACCCAGTTGATTTTTTTCGGAATTAGGGCACTATATGAAAAGTGGCTTAAATTTTGCACATTAGTATATATATATATATATATATATATATATATATATATATATATATATGCAACATACAACTTGAAACTTGTCTTATAAATCAGCAATTAAAATAAAATATGTATCAACTCATTTTCCCACGTGCCCAATCATACTAGATAACAACACGCACTTATATTGCCGACCACGTTTTCAGTCTCAGGCACGTTAGTCTGTTGCTACCTTTTTTTCTTCGTCGCTTTGCTCATGCATCGTTCCTCTTCAACTGATGCTACTTGAGTCGTTGAACCAGCAATAGTTAGGTATGGATTAATATGGTGGATGTTGTTTCATCAGGTGTACTATGTGTCTTTCAAAAAATATGATAAAACTTTCTTTCGGAACATCCCTCGTAACTTTAAATAAATATTTTTACAAAGAAATATGTATACTCCATGATATATAAAAGTGTTACAAGTAAATTTAATACTTTATATCTGTAATATACGAGTATTTTTTCTCAAATCATGTAGAAGTAATTATAGATATTATTATTATCTTCTTTCAGCATTGCATTGCCTATAATGTAAGATAATTATATGTTTGATATAAGAGATATGTTTAACAAGACCGTAACAAGATTTTCAGATTTTTTTTTCTCTCGGATATAATTTAAGCGTTTCAAAATTTCTCCAATTATGAGTTTTAAAAATATGTAACGTATTAATAACCAAGCGAACAATTATTTATAATTTCTTATGCCAAAAAGAAAGCTTTTCCATTAAAAGTTACTTTTCTTAAAAAACAAATGAAATTCTTGTATCTCGTTTCATGGTCTCATATTCTATACGAAAAAAATTGCTATTATTATTATTATTATGTTCAACCGTCACGATAAATGACGCTGCTGGGATCTTTGACGAAATGTATTATGTATAACTGATAAGAATCATAACCATGAAGAAAAAAGCTGTCTGGAAGCAGACAAAATATCGTCCATGATATGGATCAGGCCCAAATATTTCTTCAGAATTGAAACTAGAGTAAAATTAAACTTTGCGTTCTCCCCATTTAAATTGTTATTTTAATTTACATTATTGAGAAAGTATTCAATTTTATTGCTTTTTATCGTGTTTCGATATATTTTTGGCTACA
>BMAW01014934.1:287371-300203 GCA_019974015.1 Nephila pilipes | reverse complement strand
TTTTTCATAATTTCAAAGCCAGGTATTCAGGACAGCTTACACACGATCCTCAGTTTTGTAATGTTAAGTTTCGAAATATATCCGAATTTTAAATAACTGAGTTACATCTTCCTTCAAAGAGAAGAAGAATGAGATTTCCCGCTCAAATTCATATTTTTCTAACTTCATTTTTGGAATAATTAGTAATTAATAGCGTCTGCACACATTTATATTTGTTCATACGTGTAAGTATCAACTGTACATTTGCACAGATACTTTTGATTACTAATTATTTGAAGATTCAAATTTAAGAAATATTTATATGTGTTAAATCCCTTATAATTTATCTTCTGTTAAAGGATAACTGAAGTGCAGGTAATTAAAATCCAGACATTTTTCGTATTCTTAACAACATATAACTAGGAATTTTACATAAGCTACCTTGAAAATTTGCTTTTCAAATTACGATAAAAAATATTTATGTATGGCACATACACAATTAAAAATTATTAATAACAAAAACATATAATTCTACAAATATTTAAAATATTAAAATCAAAATTTTATACATTTCATCTCTAGCAAATTTTCATATGTTCCGTAAGTTTTGTACAATTCAGTTGAAAACTGCACGTTATAAACAAAAATTAGCTGAAAAATTTGATGAATATAAAATAAAATCTTTACTTGAAAGCAAAACTGAGGTACTAAGACTTCGGTATACAAAAATTATGAGCATATCTACAACAGTTTCTGAAATAATTTTAAAATTCAGTTCAAAATTTGTTTGTTATAATATACGTAATATTAAATAAAGCGTCAACATAATAAAGTAATAGTTTGATGCATTAACAGATTATTAAAAATAGATATAAGTGACATTATCGCAAATGTTAAAAATTTTATAATTTTAAATTCGATTATAATTTTAAATTAAATTGTACACTGTTATATATACACAATATTGTGTTTCGCAAACAATTTTTTCTAAAATAACAAATTCTTCCGAAAGTAGGCATTAAGGTACTTTAAATACATGTTGTTTTGTTTAAGCATTTAATATGAAATATGAATTTTTTTTCCTTATGTTTCTCTGATATTTTTAACATTTGTAACAATTAAAATTATTGCTTATATACGATTCTTTGTATTTTTTTGTAAAGTGAATGAACTCTTTGATTACAATTATGTTTAATAGAGAACATATGAACTCTGATTTATTTTATTCATGAAATACAAGTTTTGAATAAATTGGGTTTTTTTTGCATTTGATTTAAAATATGTATATTATATTGAAATTTAAACTACCCAAAATTATACCTGATTTGTTATAAACGAATTTTTGATCTAATAAACACATACAGCTGTTTTTAGGTACAATTTGTAAAATGAACTAAGATGAGTAGATGAATATTATTTATACATATTGTGAATATTTTGCATTGAACTTAGACTTATATTTTAGTCCCTTTAAGGTTGGAGAAGCAAATCGTAAGCAAATTTGCATTCAGGTTGATATTGAATATAAAAAGCTCCTCGGCTATTTAAAAGTAAGGTGGTTTACTTTGAAAGCAGCACACACACAGAACACAAATAGAGTGCATTTTGAAATTATATGATCCGCTTCGGTCACGTTATTTAAATTTGGAAAAATACCTTACATTTGGAGAGAAAAAAAAACATCACCCTTTATTTAAATCAAAACATACACTCTCTTTTCTCTACAACCATACATTACTTTTTCTATAAAATTACCCAAGAAATTAAGCATCATAACATTTCAGCAACAGTTTAATTTATTCCAATATAGAACGAGACATGATGATAAATTCGTACCATTTATACTAAAGAATAAACTAACAATTCTGTATATTCCTGGGATTAAGGATACATTTCTATAATTTAAAATTGCTTGCAAAATTTGTTATGAATTCTTTGAGGAAATGTCTGTCAACTTCACTGAACTAAAGTGTTTTAAGTGCATTGTTTTGACAAAAAAAAAAAAAAAAAGAAAAAATTAAAAGGGGAAAAGTTTCTCTCGCTGCCAAATTTGTAATAACTGATACGTAAGATGTAGTTATCGATGATAATTTTCAGTTAAAAGATATAATACAAATATGTATTTAAAGTTTGAAAACACCAAAGAAACAGAAAGGTGAAAATTAAAATGTGGGATTGAAGATGATTAGGAATATTTTGACATTTTGAAGAATATATACTCCATTAAAATTTAAAATTATTTATTGAATGTAAAATATAATTACCTTTGCACAAATGTGGATGTAGATGGGGTATTTCGCTTAGAGCAGAGGTATTCAACCTCTTGCACTTAGAGCTTACCATTACCTTCAAGGAAACCCGTGATCAAACAGCAAAAAAAACAGGATATCAAAGATCTTTATCCTAATCAAATTTTCAAAATTATTATTGCATTTCTATTTTTCATATTAGAAACGTCTTAGTAAGATTAATGAATGGTAAGGTAGCTAAAGTTTTTTTTTTTTCTCCTAAAATATGGCTTATGAATAATAAACAAAAGCAACAATTTTTTAAATATAACAAATAATGAAAAAAAAATTAATGACTTGACCGTGATTGTTTTTTATTGCAAATTATTTTTATGTCTGTAATAATTTCTGAAATCGTCAACCTAATGTCTTCTTTAGCATCCTATCTGTTTCTGTATTTTGTTTTTGTCCCAGGGTACAAAGAGAAATATTTTCCGTATATATAGGTTGAAACATATGATATTAGATGTTTCACAACTCTTACGGCAATTTCGTGATATTCTTTTCTATTGTCAATCAAAAAAATACATAATATCACTTAACTTTTTTTTAATTTCAATTGAGTGTATATCAATTTGATGTATCAATCAAACTGATGTATTCTCAATTATTTCTTTTGTTGGGAGTTGGGAGTTCTCGTTATTTCTTTTATTGGGTTTAGTTTAGTTTTTTCTTATTAACGTTGCACTAGAAGCAAGATGAGGGCTATTGGCAATGGACCTCGTAATTTTGAGCATCGGTTCAAGCGCAGAGGACGACACCTGAGCTGGTACTCCCTCTCCTAACTTCCACATCACACCAACTTCTTTTACTGGGAGTTCAGTGAATTAAAAGTCTTAAAAAGGATTTTGGATCCAAGATTAATTTTTTATTTTGAACAGGATTCAAGAAATGTTTTTTGCAGATCTGATAAATGTTTGACCAAACTAATTTTTACATTTTTATCGGGATCAGCGTTACCGTCCACTAAAATATTATGCAAATTACTAAAGTATTTAATATAATCTATCAAAATAAATTCTGTTACAAATTTCAATTTTAAAACAGTGGCACCAATTTTACTTCATACCTTGAAAATAATGAATAAGTGTGCATTCTTCACCTGATCCAAAAAACGCGCACTAATATGTGACCTAATGCGTCTCGATTACTATATTTGAAAACGTGACTTTTCCAAAATTTAAGACTTTATTTTATCCTTAAAATATTTATTGATATTTATTTTTACAAGCAAATTGCTTTTGAGAATTCAATCTTCTATAAAAATTAAAATTTTACGAAAATTCCGGCGCTTTGATTAAGCAAATATTGCTTGATAGCAAATTCTAATCAATAATTTTTTCAAAACATGCAAACAATCTTGTATTTTCTTGGTCTCGTATTCAACAATGAATATTTGGTGCCTTTTCTCGGTTAAAATCGTAATATTAAAATTAAAAAAAAAAGTTTTTAAAAATGACAGAAAAAAGAATTTTTCTATTGTTTGAAGCAAACAAATATTTTTCAACTATAAACCCACCAATTTTTATCAAGCTATATTTTTTATTCTTCATTTATTGAAAAACTTGTATTGAAACTCAATAGATCGGACGAACATCTTCCTTAGTTCTGACCTATGAATAATCTGAACCCCTTTCCTGTTTGCTTGCAGCCTGCCATACAAGATTTCCCCAAGGCAACGAAATCGCTTATCAAAGCGTCGGATCTGAGTAGTAAAAATGTCCAACAATAGGGGTTGTTATTGACCACCCGCGTCTCAAAAGGAGGAGGAATAGGAGCCTCATGCATTTTTGAAGAATTTGTGAATGGAAAGGGAAAACTTTTCGAGACCTTTAGCTGTGCTTAAGTAGATCGTTTTCGGTATAGCTTTACACAAAAAAAGTAAAACGCTCGGAGGGTTAAAGTATAGGAGCTTTTATCACGTAAATTTTTGTTTAAACATACTAAGCAAACAGCTCATTTCGCATTTACTTATCCGATGAATTATGGAACATATTTTACAAAAGACAAAAGGAATTGATTTAAACAAAAATATATGATATATAAAAAAGGAACTAATCTATATTCTATAATGAAGTCAAAATTTAACTTTAAAATAATATCAATTTTCTTTCTGAAAATATTTTGCGCATAAATTATTCATTTTTTAACATTGAACGAACACCAAGAACTAAATGTGGAAGTTTGAAAACATGAGATAATACCGTCAGTGAAAGCCCTGTGGTAAAAAAGGTAGTTTCTAAACACCAAACTTTTTACTAAAGATACCTTTATTTGGAATGGGGTGTATGGAGAAATGTTGTTTCATATTCAGAAATAAAATTAGATTTCTGATTAACTTATTTTTATTGCTCCTTTTACACGTTTTGCATCTTGATCTATGACATATATTAAAAAAATAAGTTATAACTTTTACGTGTTTCTGTTATCTGAATTATGTACAGACTATTGTTTATGATACCTATAATGAATATTATACCTTTAATTTATTACCTTCATCAGTATTGTCTAAATATTTTTTATTCCAAAATATGTATACTCTAGTTTTATAAGCCTTATACCAAAATTCTAACAATTCATTATCCTTTATTCATATGTGTATGTGATTTTGTTGAAGTAGTAGTAAAAAGAGTTAACATTCATTTTTCAGCACTGCATTCCAGCGCGATATAAAGAATTTCATTTTAATAACGAGCCATACTTTTTCAAACTCTGTTGGATGTTTATAAAACCGTTACTGTCAGAGAAAATAAGAAACAGAGTAAGTGACTGCATTACATTTAAATGTAATTTTTTATTTATATTCAATGAATCTTTTGTATGTGCGCATTTTTTCTGCACTTAATTTACCATTAACTAACTGAATAATGACTTTTATTATGAATAACGATTCCTTTTTTCCAAGAAAGTTTAGTTAGTAGCTTAGCAAAGTAAGAAAGTTAGTAGCTTAGAAATTGAACTTAAATTAGATAATACAAGAAATCTTAATTCCCTTTTTCTAAAACATTGTAAGAATATTATAATAAATTTTCTTCTGAATAAAATCGACGACATTTATTTTTAGACAATTATAAAAATATAAGTATCTCATCATATGTACAGATATAACCTTTATATAAATTTTTAAATTTCCAGAAAAAAAAAACCAATTGAATTCAAAAGATAATATGCCTGTTAAATGTTTCTAAAATATACAAATTTTAAAAATATTTTCACATCTAAAACTTTTAATGAATGCATTTAGTCTCACGAAATTTTTGATTGCAATGTATTTGAAGGCAATTGGGAGATTTAGACAGCTCGTATAGATTCGATAATATCGACCGAATCTCGTTTTTTTCTTAAATTTGGTGAGCTAGTTGTTGAAATGGCAGCTGTAATTATAATTATCTTGTAGGATAATTCTTTATCATCCCCTCACAGAAAAAATTACAAATTCATATAAAGGATCAGAACTAGTTGACATTTTACTTGAAATTGTTCATTGGTGAAAGTCCTTGGATGATTTTCTTTTAAAATGCAACCTATATAAAGAAGTATAATCATATAAAGATTAGGTATGATAATAAAATAACTATAATTTCTGTAGTTATATTATCATACTAGGTATGATAATAAAATAACAGAAATACCTAATAATAGTATGAATAGTGTCCGTGAACAGATTTCATATTAATAACCTTGTAGTCTCTTCACTACAGTTTATAATTTTAAAATAATAAGTTTATGGTGCTTTCTTTGTCATGCGAGATGTCAGACTTTCAGAATTTAAAAAAAATCATATTGTAATTCACCTTATAAAAACATTTGTAACCTCATAAATGTCATTGTCCGTGTTTCGCGAGTAAGGTATCGAAAATCATGACATTATACCACATATAAGGAGAACATGCGGACTCAAATTATGAACGAAAGCGAAAACAGACTGAGAGATACAGTTATATATCGAAGTATATAGAGGCATTCAAGAAAAGATAGCTGCATTCAAAGTGAGTGAAAAATTAAACAAATATCTGCAGATTCCTGTATAACATATACAGATGAAAGAGAGAAGCAAAACCAACAATACTACGGCCCAATAGCTATTCCCATACCACTTGCTTCAGATGTGAATGCAAACCACTACTCAAATTGCGTCACGAATATATAGTCTGGTTACAAGATGCAAGAAAGAAAGTAATATGGTCAGATGGAATTTTATAAATCTGAGTTTGTTTTTTTTTTCAAATCATTGGCTTTTAAAAGTTGTTTATTGTAATTTTTAATTCTTAATTACTAATCATGGATTAACTACATTTGATATATTTTAATGAACTTAATTCATAAAATACAGAATTACAAATGTTAATGACTGCGTTAATTTAAACCGAAAATTAATTTATTATCATTTTAAAAATATTTCATAAAACCTATAAAATTAATTGTAGCGTCATCTAAGCAATTCTTTTCAGATGACCAACTTCTTATCCCTAAATTAGCATGAATTTCAATTTTCTGAATGAGTGATGGAAATTTTCTAAGTGTGGTAAATGGTTTTCAGAAGGAATCTTTCTTTAAAATTTTTTAAATGCATGTTGAAATGGTAAGACAAATTTTTTGAATCAGCACTTTTCAAAGAATTTTCCTTCAAGAGATAAATAATTTTTCTATTCCAAAATTATGAAAAATTGAGCACATAAAAAAACTGAATAATGAAAACAACGAAAGAAAATTTAATTTTAATTTATAACTTGTATTTGAGTATTCATTGTTATTACTCCTTAAATCAATGCAGCTACTTCCAATAGATCAAAAAATATTGTTAAAAGTATGTTGACAAAGCAGACCAGCTTCTGGTACTGTGTGCTAGTTTTAGTTATCCATCCATTAATATCATATTTCAGTTACCTTTTATCCAAGTTTAATGAAACATACAAAAGATGAACTAAATCGAATATGTATTTTTAAAATTTAATCGTTTGGTTTTGAGTATGCAACAATAATATTTCTTTAAGAATTTTTTTTACAAATTGGTACTTTTATAAAAAAAATTCTGTAATCAAATTATTTTGATTACAGAAATTAGAAAAAAAAGAAATAAAACCCTCTGTGCAATATGATTATATGTGTTTCTATATTACATAAAGTTGCGTGAGAATTCTTATAAATAACTGCTGTATAGAATATGAAAATGGTTATCAAAATAATGAAAGCACCCGAAAATAATACAAAAATCTTTCTTAAAATAGCTTAGGTACATATTTCGCATGTATAACTTCCTGAATATGTCTGGGAATAGAGTAATACAAATCATGCTTTGAGGTTTAATAAAATACTACGAAATTTTTCATGAAGACATAGAGAAAGTTCAAAAAGAGAGAACAGGATTGGGATAACTGTTGCTTACTCTACATTCTAAAATAGACCAAAATGGCTAAAAAATATTGAAAGTCGAGGGATTAATATGATTAGAGGAAATGTATGACTTCATCACCATATTCCTCAAATCATGTCTGAACTGGTCTTCCTGTATAGATTGTATAATTATCAGGTAGAAGACAGCATTTCTTGGTAGAAATAATTTTTGCACCAGAGAGGATTACCTGGTTGGCTAAAATGTTCACATGGCACATTGCAGACAGTCGTCCTTCAAGTATTTTGATAAAGCTTGCAGAAAACTACAAAGTAACTACCCAAATTAATACAGAGACGCCTTCATAGTTCACAATTGAAACAAAGCTGTTTGGGTGATAGTCTTTTGCAAACGTTCTTCAGACATAAACAGTCCCAGTTGTACATTTTCCAAGACGTATCTGAATCGCCTTTGGAGCATATTTATATATGAGATATATTATAACACATAAAATATTGTTGATATCTGTTTGAGAAAAGTTCAATTGTGCAATAAAAAGTGATGAATTATGAGTTACTAAATGAATAATGAAATATTTTTACTTTTTTTAACAATTCAAGAATAATTTACTGACCCGTAACAAGAAAACAGTACGCAAAGAAAAATGTAAATCACAAGTAAAATATTGACGGTTCTTCTATATAATTTTATCAAAGCAATTTGAATCTATTTAGCAATATTTTTCCACAAAAAAAATATCTTTTTTAGGTATATTTTCATTCCAGCACAGAGAAATTACTTGATTATTTTCCTCGCGCTATACTACCTTCCGAGTACGGAGGAGACCTTAGAGAAAACGATATGAAAGATTGGTTAAGGAAAGCCAATGTAGATCACAAACAGCATGGAGTTACTGGCCAACCTAATTACTTCTAACATTAAGTTTTTCTGTTGTCAATCTAAAGCAGTTAGTTTATATTTCATTAAAACAGAACTGAAGAAATTAATTTTTGTTTCTATCTAAAGATTTCGGTGGTTTTCTAGACATTTTTGCTATGCAACAGTTATAGAAATGATCTGTAACAAATATAAATCTTTAAGCAGAAAGGATAAGTCATTTTCTAGAACAGCAGTCTCTAAATACAGAATTCGCATATTATTAATTATTTGTTCTTAAAATTTTATTACTTATCATTTTGATTATTTTTTTGCCTTTTTTTTATTTTATCCTTCTTTTTCCTATTGAATTTTTACATTTTCTTATTTGTTTATTAATGTTGCTACACTTTTGATTTTATTTTTTCCAGTTACCTTTTTCGTTACATTGTTTTTTCCTTCATTCATAAGCTATTCTTCAGTTTTGATTGTTTTCTGTGATTATTAAACTTAATTTTCTGACTCCACAGGCAATCAATTTTGTAAAATTAAAAATTGTGTTCGTTGCATTCGGTTGTTATTTCTGATACAGAATTATATTTCATCAAGTATAGTTTATTGTAAATGTGAAATGTTTTGAAAATTATTTGTTAAATGAGAAGAAAATGTCAAGATAGTTGATTAGCAGCAATACCAGAACATTTTTTTTAAATTTGATTCCTGATAAAATCATAGGTTTTTCTAAATACTAAATTCAGTAGGAGTTGCATATTCTTGACACAATTCTCTCTTATAATTAGGGAATGATACAGTATCCAATGGAACTTCCGTCACACGATCACGGTTTCAAAAGTTTGAGATTTCTCCTCAAAAATCTGTTGCATCGTTCAACGAAACCAATTTTATTCTGCTGTTCAATAGGAATTTGAATAACTTCAGATTTGGATTATTCATTAGCTAAAATGTATAGACAACGCTAAATGTATATATAAATATATATAAAATATATATAAATGTATATATAAATATATATAATTAAAAATAAGAAATTTACTATCGAAAGAAAATTTTATTTTTTTTACACTTTTTCAAAAATCGAAAAAAGTATTTATAATTTTTTTTTGTAACTTTTGAAAACGTCTTACGTTTTAATTCTTGCTTCTATACTTATTTAAGTTGATTATTTCAGTTATTTCTTTATATTATTGAATTACAATTTTCATTATATATATATAAGTTAAGTATCAATTATCGCTTTTCAAACTTCAAACACAGAATGAGAAATAGTAGAAAATATTTTAATCCATTTTTAGTATGAACAAATTTTGCAACGTTGTATTATAAGTTTCTTTCTTAAAAAAAACTATAAAATTTTACTTCGTGAAAATAGCTGAATTTTAACAACAGCTCAGTGTATTCTGAAATCAAATTACTAAAATTCTTATTCAAATTTAATCATTCTTGTTCGCTTTTGTTGAAATTTATTTGAAAGCCAATACATTTTTTATATTTATTTATTTTAATACTTTAGCGTGTTTAATGATTTTTGTTAATTTTAGGCAGACTACTATGTTGATTATTTACTCTTATTAGATTTTATGCTGGCTCTAAAGATACTTTGAAATAGAAGAATCGAAAGAGAATTTGAAGAAACTTCAGAGAACTTTTGTATATTAAAGAAGATTTCGTATTACGTTGTTCATGTATTGTTTGGAGATATTTGCGTAGCTGTATGCTAAGAGCACACAGCTACGCAAATAATTTCAAACAACACATACATATCACACACAACTACACACACAAAAAAAACTGTTTCAAAAATATTCTTCAAAACTCATATCTGTAGTACAATTACTCGTAACCGAGCATGAGAGTCGTGAAAAGGACCCTTAAGTGTATTATATTTTCAGAAAATACAAGAAGATAAAATCAGGCTCGTCCATCAGAAGACTTGATGAACTATGGCAAAAAAAAAAAAATCGTTGTTTAAGTCTTTATAATCAGCATATATATATATATATATATATATATATATACATGTGTGTGTGTGTGTGTGTGTGTGTGTGTGTGTGTGTGCGTGTGTGTGTGTGTGTGTGTGTGTGTGTGTGTGTGTGTGTGTGTGTGTGTGTGTGTGTGTGTGTAAGTGTGTAGTTTTGCATTTATTTTGTGTTTTATTAATATCTTGAACCTTATAGTTTTATTATTTCTTATTCTGATTTCGAGATTTGCTTGGTTGTTCTTTTTTTTTTAAGATTCTTTAAGTATTTTTTTTATAATGTTTTTAGTGAGTTTTTATAAACTAAGCTATTTTTATTTATTATGATAATCTGGTTGATATGGACTATTTTGAACATACACTAAATAACAGCAGCCTAAAATCCAACATTGTTACAGTCATTAATATTATGCCTCCATTTTTGCTTTTTCATTTGTTACATAGTTTCTAAATCTGTCGATTTATTTGTGATAATTTTGGTTGGTAATTTAATTTTGTTTAATTTACTTTCTCTTCATATAGCATATGGATTTTCTCTGTAGTTGAATTTTATACTTTATTTTGTTCATTTATTTCTATACAATGTTGAATATTTATAATTATATATATACACATAAAACATTTGTTGATTGATATCTGTATGCATGTTGTAGAGCCTGGTTTGAACAACGAAACCAAATTAATTCATCTTCCCAGAATGTAAATGTAGATGAAAAGTAAAATACATAACTTAAATAAAAGTATTGAAAATGCACAAGAATAAACAGTCATAAATCAAAAGCATTTAAAAAAATAATCGTTTATGAAAATGTACGAATAATGAGTAACATTTATCAAGTTAATTAGTAAAAATACATGCAAATTAAATCAAAGCTATTATTTTAAAGATAGAAATCAGGATTTAAAAATATTGCTAAAACACTTAGTATTGTAAATCACGAAAAGATGCCCTTTTACAATTTTAAAGCGAATAATTATCCATTTCACTTCTTCTGTCACAGATTTCAGAAAGAACAGTTTTAACTAATTCATCACCAATTTATAATTAATTAATTCTATGGCTTGAAATTTTCATAATTATTAATTAGACAAAAGATAAAGAATATAAAAATACTGAAATTTTAAATTGCTTTGTGCATCAGGAACATTAGTTTTTGAATGAAACGATAGTTATAAGCTAACACTTTGTTTATCTTATTTTTAAAAGTATAAAATAAAAACCAAATCTTTCCAACACATATAGTCTAAAATATTACTTGGAAAAGTGTAAAGATTTTGTATAGGATTTTATTAGACAGTTGACGAAAAGAAGTGAATAAAAGTTTATTTTCATTCATTCATTGTAATTCATTTTCTATAAGAAAAGTGATATAAATTCTAAAGTAGTGATAGTATTCAACAAGTTACATCCAGTAAACATTGGATATGTTAGAGGTATAACACATCGATCAATAATCCCTGAGACTAACCCAGAGATATGCCTCTAAACCAGTAACCAGGTCTTCAGAGTACTAACCTTGTTTGAAATCGTGTCAAAATTTTAAGCTAATTTTTTTTTAACTAGAAAGGTTTTTTAAAGGAAGTGAAAAAGGTTTTTCCAAGTGGGTGCTCGGATTGTTTGATGAACAAAACAGCAAGAGTCGATGACTTAGAAAGCATTTCTATTTACTCGCAACAAAAAAGATTTCTTATGAAAAAAAAAGAAAGAAAGAAAGAAAAAATTAGTGGCAGATTTGGAAAAGGTTGAACGATTGTACAATTCTAAAAGGTGATTAACAAAGGTGTTATGTTGATGATAAAAAAATTGCAAAAAAATACTTGTTTTCAATGTTAGACTGGGAGTTATTGATCGATGTGATTATATATATTGTGTGTGTGTGTGTGTGTGTGTGTGTGTGTGTGTGTGTGTGTGTGTGTGTGTGTGTGTGTGTGTGTGTGTGTGTGTGTGTGTGTGTGTGTGTGTGTTGTGTGTAATAATTTAACTTTTTAATCCCATTAGTTTATCAGAATAATTATTTAATTCTTAATTTTTTCCATTCTCCTGTAAAAAGATTGTGTTTACATTTTATTCCTGTGAATGTCCCTTTACTTTAATTTTATGTACAGACGCGCTCTTCAACCTGCAAAGTCAGCTTTTTCCCTGTGACTTATTCATTTTTAAAAACAAACGATTTAATCGTAATGTGACATACTTTTAAGATATCTGTCCAACTTATAAAGGCAGACGATTTAAACCAATGTGGATAATTTTATTTATACTTATTCCTACTTTTAAAAGCAGACGATTTAAAACTTTAAAGTGATACCTTTTTTTCACTATTCTTTATTAAGATATATCTTTTGGCAACACCCAGATCATAG
>BMAW01014934.1:237906-280065 GCA_019974015.1 Nephila pilipes | reverse complement strand
TCAGGCTTTAATAATTTAAGAATCAACAGAAATAGGTGTGTTGAATGCATCTTTAATAGATTGGTATTTTAATGTATAAAAATAAATAAATAATATACTGTAGCTTTAAAACCAATATTTGGTACATTGAATTTGAAATCTCCACGTAACAGATATCTTTCATTAACAACATGCTGCGATGTTTTAAAAATGTAAACTATTGTTTTGTTGAAATTTACGCAACGCCTATTTGTAATTCATTAGCAGGAGCACACGTAACCGAACGAAGTACTCTTTTGATTTTAGATAATTTACTGGCAACGGATATGAAATTTAGTATTCAGTTTGGTTCCAAGAGGTAAAGACGAACGCTGAAAAAGTGGTGCTTGAGTAAAATTGTGTCTTGAATTTATGTTTGAAAAGATGTGCGCAAATAAATGTGATGTCCTGAAAACAAGTCATCTTTATTAATAGTCTTCATTATAGTACAGACTATTATTTGGAGGTTCCACCAAAGATAGTTGAAATTCAGATGTGTTTATTCGAATGGCGGTAGTGCTGGTCTCCACAAGAAGAATTGGAGTGTTTACCTCAATCAAATGATGCTGTTCTTCTGAGTTTCTAAATTGAAAATGAGATATTTGGAATTGCCTGAAGAAGTTGTTTGGTAAAAATTACCTGTTGCTGATTTTTTTTTTTTTCCTTTTGCCCGAAGAATTATCTGGTAGTGAAAGTTCTTCGATTTCAAGCGCCATTTTTTTTCTTCTGCGGACTGTTTTCTGTGCTGTTCTGACATCATATACCGCTTTGTTTATTCAAGAATTAGGGTCATCTTTTCCGAGTGGCTTTCTTTAAAGCTGTTTTATTTCAACGTTCATTTATCGAAATTATTTAATTTCACATACAAGTAAAAGTTCTCCAACATGGCTTTCTTAGCTAGGAGTAAGAAACAGGATTTACAAGTGTTAGCTGAAGAATTGGGTTTAAACGTAAAACCTGAATTTAAAATTTTTCATTTATGTAAACTGATTGTTGAAAATCCTGATTATAATGAGGAATTTACACTTCAATTACTTGGTGCCATTAAAGAAGAACGGGAAATGAAGGAAAAACTGGAAAAAGAAGAACGGGAAAGGAAGGAAAAACTGGAAAAAGAACTGGAAAAAGAAGAACGGGATCTGGAAGAGAGAGCACGAGTTAGAGCCTTTGAGCTGGAAAAACTGGAATTGAAAGCAAGATTTGTAGATATACCAACTTTGGATTCCAGGCAGTTAACTTATCAACTTGTGAAAATCAGAATTCACGATGTCATGCCACGTTTCAATCCTAAAGAAGATGAAATTAGTTTATTTTTGGTATCTTTTGAAAGCCAAGTTAAAATTATGAATATACCGGCTGAAAATCATGTGGCATAGCTTATTTCATTGTTACCTCCTAACATAGTCCAATTTATTGCTAGAGAATCAGAAGAGGATGCAAAGAAGTATGAGTATGTAAAAGCTTTATTGTTGCAAAGATTCAAATTCAGTGCAGAAAAATTTCCACAGCTGTTTAACAAACACCAGAAGACTTCTGATAGTACTTGGTATGATTTTTATTATGAATTAAAGAGTTATTTGGAGGGATGATTAGAGGGATTAAACATCGAAACTTTTGAACAGTTAAAAGACCTAATGTTGGTTGATCAGATTAAGAAGTGGACTTCCATAGATTTTAAAGAGCATTTTATGGATGAATGGACCACTATCATTTCACCTACTGAGATGGTTAAAAAGATTGATAATTTTGAAGATGTTAGGAAGACAATGAAACCAAAATTTTCTGCCACTCAAGCTGAGAGAAATAAAGGATTATTTAAACCACGTTTTGATAATTTCACTAAGAAGTTAAAGAATCCTTCTCATTCAAAACATCCTTCTAAATGGGATGACTATCACCAACAAAAGGATCATCAGCAGAATGGATTCCAAAATAAGAATAAAAATTATCACTATGATAAAAGATATAGTCCACGCTGTTTTGAATGTGGATCCTTTGAACATCTTAAACCCCAATGTCCCCGAATAAGAACAAATGAAAAGATAAATTGTGTATCTTCGAATGATGACTTATTAGAGTCCAATACTATTAAAGGTTTAATTAATGGGTTCGAAACGCCTATTCTTCGGGATACAGGAGCCACAATAGATGTTATTTCACAAAAGTTTGTAGACTGTGGAAGAATGACTGGGGAACATGTTTGGGTACAATATCTTTTGAATGACCATTTAGTTTGCCTACCTTTAGCAGAAGTTTAAATCCATTGTGAACTTGGTCATATACAAACAAAAGCAGCTGTAGTTACAAATGATCCTGGAAGATATGTGTTAGGTAACAAAACTGCTCAGTTGTTTTAAAGCAAACCACTCTTTAATTTAGGAAAGGTAAATGCGGTTTTCACACGATCACAAACAAAAACACCTACCGAAGATCAAAGTCCAAAAGAGAAAGTAGAGCAGCCAAAAGAAATTTTGCATTCCAAAATTGCTGAAGAGATTTTACCGCTAGCTGATGAAGATTTATCAATCAAGGAATTGATCAAAGTTAATTCGAAGGAATTTATTGAAGCTCAACATCAAAGCAGAGAGCTATCTCCATTACTTAGTGAATCAAAGAATGAAAATTCAAGTAAATCAAATTATTTCAAATTAAAAGATAATGGATTGTCAGTGAAAAGGACATTTGATAAAATCGGAAATGAAAGGGAACTGATTGTTGTTAAAGAAAAGTTTAGAGATCCAATAAAGTCAATATGTCACGATAGCACTTCAAGACATTTAGGTATTGTTAAAACTAAAGATAGACTGGCGAGATATTTTTATTGGCCAAATTGCTATAAAGAAATAGAAGAGTATGTTAAAACATGTGATCTATGCCAAAGAGTGGGAAAATCTAATGATAAATCAAAAGCTCCATTAACTTTTCTACACAAAATTTCAGAAGTATTCTCAAAAATAAACTTTAATGCATGCGGTCTTCTACCAACAACTCATAGTGGAAATAGATATTTAATTACAGCCATTTGCTTAGCTTCAAAGTATCCAGATGCTGTACCTGTGCTTGATATTGGATCAACATCAATAACTGAAGCTATGTTACAAATATTTAGCAGAATAGGTTTCCCCAAAAGAAATCCAAACTGATCAAGGTACTTCGTTTATGAGCAATTTAACCATGAAGTTTTTGGAAAAATTTGGAATCAAGATAGTTAGAAGTTCAATATACCATCCGCAAAGCAATCCAGTTGAAAGATTTCACAAAACCATAAAACGAATTTTATAAGTGTTATGTATAGAAGCAGCACCTGACTGGGAGAAGCAAGTACCTGCAGCACTATTTGCCTTAAGAACTATTACACATGAAAGCACTGGTTTTTCTCCATCAGAATTAGTTTTTGGTCGAAATCTAAGAACACCAGTAACGATATTATACGAGAAATGGATGAACCCTGAAGATTCAGGAAATAATACTGTGGAATATATTTTCAAATTAATCAATCGGTTAAAAAGATGTAAAGATCTGGCCTCAGACAAAATGCTGGAAATGCAAACAAAAAAAAATGTGGTATGATCATAATGCTATCAAGAGAGAAATTTTTGAGGGAGATTTGGTATTAGTAGTATCAACCACTAAGCCAAACAGATTAGCAGTAGAGTGGAAAGGTCCTGGGAAGATTGAGAAGAAATTATCTGAAACCAATTATATTGTGAGTTTTGAAGGAAAGAAACACAATCATCAAGTTTACCATGTAAACGTGATAAAACCTTATCATAAGCGGGCTGAATTGGTTATCCTTATGATTGTAGAAGACATTTCAGAAATTGAAGACCTGGATCAAAATTTTCCATCAATAGACTCTCAACCAACCCTGTTTGATTTTGAGGAAATTAGAGAAAGTAGTATATTAAGTGATAGGCTGAACGAACAACAAATTCAACAATTACATGACATGCTAATAATTTTTTCAAATATATTTTCAAATAAACCTGGTAAAACACATTTAACAACGCATGATATTCAACTGACAGAAAATACTCCTGTCCAATGTAAACCCTATAGAATTTCACCAAGACAAACTGAAATACTGAAGACAGAAATTGATAAAATGCTTAAATTTAAAATAATTGAAATAGGAGATTCAGATTACACCTCTCCTATGATTTTAATTGAAGTAGCTGTAAAAGATCCTAGACCTTTCATTGATTATAGGAAAATGAATAATAAGACAAAAACACAATTCTTTCCATTACCAAATATTGAACAAAGAGTAGAGACCGTAGCAGCTGCAAAATATATAACAGTTTTAGATTTAACTAAAGGATACTGGCAAATTCCATTATGACCTAATGCCCAAAGATTAGCCACTTTTGTTTCAAGTTTTTGAACTTTTAGACCTTTACGCATGCCTTTTGGACTTAAAAATGCTCCATTTTTGTTTAGTAAAATGATGTCTTAACTTCACGGATGTGAACACTTTGCTGTCCCATATTTAGATGATGTAGCAATTTATTCAAATACATGGGAAGAACATCTTAGTCATCTGAATACTGTTTTAGAAAAAATAAAGGAGTCTGGCTTAACTATTAAACCTCTTAAGTGTAAATTTTCTCAAGATAAGGTTAAATATTTAGGTCACATCGTTGGTCATGGAGTTAGAACACCTAATGAAGTAAAAGTAAAAGCTGTCCTAGATTTTCCAGTTCAGACTACAAAAAGTCAAGTGAGCGCATTCTTGGGGTTAGCTGGATATTATAACCATTATATCCCAATGTTTTCATCAATAGTTGCTCCTTTAACAGAAACCCTGGAAGGTAAATTAAGATAAGGAAAAATAAATTGGACAGAGGAGTGTAACAAGGCATTTGGAGAGTTAAAAGAAAAGTTGTCCCAACAACCTATATTATATGCACCGGATTTCACCAAGGAATTTATTTTACAGACGGATGCTTCAAATTCTGGTATGGGTATAATTCTAGCTCAGAATGATGAAGAAGGCAAAGCGCATCCAGTATTATATCTAAGTAAGAAGTTTTCAGAAACTGAAAAGAGGTATTCTACTACAGAGAAAGAGTGTGCTGCCATAATATTTGCTGTGAAGAAACTGCAATATTATTTAGATGGGCACACTAAATTCCTCGTCTTAACGACCATAATCCTTCAGTTTGGCTCAAAAATAATGTGAGCTTTAATCCACGACTTATGAGATTGGCATTGGCTTTACAGTCTTACAATTATACAGTAGTCATCGCAGTGGCATAAGTCATAAAAATGCAGATGCTTTAAGTCGCACTACATGGTCTGATTAGAGAAATTATATTTAAAATAATATACTTTCAGACTTTGAGTATAGGCATTTACTCTTTTACAAATTGGCTTATTGTTTGTATTGTTTTAACAACTTTCTTTATCACAATTTGTATGTAATTTATATCCATTGTATATTTTCAAAAGCTGCATACCAGTGAAAAATTTGGTTTTTCTAATGTCATATTTGCTTTAGTACTTTATTTTCATTATAAAATACATACTCTTTGTACATTTTCAAAAGCTGCATACTAGTGAAAAATATGAGCTTTCTAATGTTTTATTTGTTTCAGCATTTTTTTCATTATAAATTATTGCTTTGTCTAATGTGATGATTATAGATATTACTTTTAATATGTATTCTATTTTATGTCATAACATCTTTTTGTATAGATTTTTATAAAAGGGTTTTAATTAGTAGTATCTGCTGCAGACTAACAATTCCATTCAACACCTAGTGGAATTAAAAATATAAAAAATAGTGTTTAGAATTATATTGTGATTTTCAGTTCATATTCTATTTGTTGTTTACTATATTTAAAAAAAAAGGGTGCTTTTGAATTTTTGTTACGGCAAATATTTTGGAAGTAAGCTATATACCTGTATGTATTTATGTAAGAGATATCCTTCTTATTATTTATGTATGTTTATTATTGATTTTTTTATGTAATTTGAGGAATTTAAGCTTACCATATGAAATGGTGTTATTATAAGAGAACTATTCTATAAAAAAATTAAGTTGCTAAGTAAATCAATTTCCTGAAATAGGAAGAAACAATAATTTAAATCTTAAGAAACTTTAATCTAAAAAATTTATTAAAATTTATTTCGGAGGGGGGAGAGGGTGTGACATATTCATTTTTTTAAAAACAAACGATTTAATCTTAATGTGATACCTTTTTAAGATAGTATCTGTCCAACTTATAAAGGCAGACGATTTAATCTAATGTGATACTTTATTTAAGATATTACCTATTCTACTTTTAAAAGCAGACGATTTAAACTTAAAGTGATACGTTTTTCAATATTCTTTATTAAGATATATTTTTTTGGCAACACCAGATCATAGTTTTGATTTTAGATAATTTACTGGCAACGGATATGAAATTTAGTATTGAGTTTGGTTCCAAGAGGTAAAGACGAACGTTGAAAAAGTGGTGCTTGTGTAAAATTGTGTCTTGAATTTATGTTTGAAAAGATGTGCTCAAATAAATGTGATGTCCTGAAAACAAGTCATTTTTATTAATAGTCTTCAATACAGTACACCACGCTTCAGACTTGTAGGGATGATTCCTACCAGACTTATTTTATATAATTCGTGGTATATATATATATATATATATATATATATATATATATATATATATATATATATATATATATATATATATATATATATATATGAGTACATGTGTGTTTAGCGGAGTCACCAACTGTCTCTCTCTCACTCTCCATTCTGATTCAGTTACGACAGTCGTGTTAATGAAATGACTATTTTTTCCTTAAAGAGTTATTTATTTTAATGTTCAAGGCATTTTCTTCACATAGGCAGCACATATGACTGAGTGGGAGACCCAATAAAAGTGGGAAGAGTGGCACGTATTACATGCATTGAATCAGAGCAAAAAAGAGAAATAAAATTAGTTAATATCAGCTTATATACCGCTGAAAAAGAGAAAGTCCCGGAATTCTGCTTAGGCTGCTATTAGTGGTGTACTGGGAAACTAGCGCCCCACCCACAATTTCAGTGAGTGAAAAGGAATAAAGTTAAGAGGAAAAGATTCATAACAGAATCTTTTATGCTCACTGGATATTTTTTGTTATTCGAGTTCAAAAAAGCCTACTCACCTACCCATATATATATATATATATATATATATATATATACCTTTTCTACCTAGTTCTATAAATATCTTTTCACCTAGTTCTATAAATGAGTATTTTTTCTTCCTTTTTGTTGATTTTGGATTTTAATTGTTCTCTTACTTTTATGTTTTTTAATGATAAATTCATTGATTTATCTTATATATATATATATATATATATATATATATATATATATATATATATAATTCAGAATAAAGGATTTTAACACTGAAGTTTAAGTTAAGATTGTATCTACTTAAAATTTGAAAACCATTGATCAATTTAAAGCTTAAAAGTTATACTTAACAATTGAAAATGTGGAAATTTATGACAGGCGATCAAGCACTTTATTTTCCCAATTGTTATATAAAAAGAGTATTGCACAGTTGTTATTTTATTTTTTCCAAATGTGTGACAAAATTAACTACCAAGAAACGTACTAAGAGATATTCGATATCAAAGCTATGATTATAGTTCAAATAGCTGCAAAAACCCTTATAATTGTTTATAAATTTTTATAAATCCCTTCACACATAGTGTTTGAAGACAAGAAAATGCTCTAAGAATAAAAAATTTACTTCTTTTATTATAAAATATAACCATTCGTTTTAATTCAAGTTTTTATTTTATTCAAATTAAAATAAGTGGTAAGAAATTTGGAAATTAGTAAAAAGTAATGATAAAAAATATTAGCATTATTAAAAGATTAGAACAGGGTTTTTCTAAATGCATTAAAGTTTAATTGTTCACATAAAGTAATTTAGCAACAGCTTTATACCATTATTATGCGAATTCTTACTCGATCCCTTACTCGTTCACGACCGACGAAAGGAGAAGGCAGAGCTTCCCCAGGCAGGCGTATTCCGAAATTATACAAGTACATACACAAACGACTATCTCCGTTAAGCAGAATTTTTTAAGAAATTCATACAAAAAAATTACTTTAATTCAATTGTTACAATAAATAAAAAAAAAACTTAATAACAATTTGTATAATAATATAAATAAATTTAAACATTATCATTAAACATAATAATAAGTAAAATATGATAAATAAGTAAACAAAATTTTAATAACATACAATAAATAAATAAATGTAATATAAATAAGAAAATAAAATATTGTAATGTTAATAATAAAGAAAATAAAACAAAACTATATAAATGAAAAGGAAATTAAAATGTAATACAAATATCTAATACAAATTTTAATACTATGAAACTTAAATAAAAGAACTCTGGTTTGAAATCATGTCAGTTAGATCATGGACCTCAAAGCTCAAAAAGGCTCAGAATCATCTACAGGATACCGGAGACCTTGAAGGGAAAGTCGAGGGATCTCGTAGATTTGATCTCGGTTGTTGACTGATTAATCGTATATATATATATATATATATATATATATATATATATTCTCAAATCAGTTGTGAAGTTATTTCAAAATTTAACAATAAAGAAAAAATGTCAAACTCACAAATGAACCATTAAGAAATAAGATATAAGCCAAACCAAAAATAGACTTAAAAAAATTGCAAACTGAAAAGTTAAAAATAGTACGTTAATCAAATTTAACAATAAAAGGAATTATAAATTCAAAACAAAGTAAATTAAATGAGAAATAATTAGACAAAAGAACGAAAGTATTAAAAAAAAGATGTAGCAATTGAAAATTCAATTCAAAGGGAAAAAAAATTGGATAATAATATATTTAACCCTGTAATCCTGTCCGGTTCGAGATACTTTATAAATGTACCAAACGTATAATTCCGTACGGCCATGAACTGGCCGAAAGCGGTAAAGACGTATATTTTCGTCTTCACAGGATTACTTCAAGTTCGTTTGAGACGTGCTTTTGCGAAATTCTTCCTCTACTTCCATAATTGTACAGGGAATCAGTAAGTGTCTGTAAGTCAGATTGACATCAGATTTTATTTTCTGAATTTTTGAATTAAACACATCATTTAACGTAGAATGCATGGAGCATATCAGTTTAAACGATGTCGAGTTACTGCCTCAGTGTGAAATGTTGAGCAATCAATCTATTAGACGGTATCTAGAGTATTTTATTTGAGATCGAACCATTGGAAAGATACAGGAAGATCGAAGTGTGACAAGAGTGGATGTAGAGTTCAGGATCGCTCAAAACATCGTTTCACGACATTGGGGAGAATTTCAAACTGCTGGAAAAACTGTCCGACTTTTCTTTTGTAATCGTTCACGAGCAACCTTGCTAGCGGATGTTGGGTGTATTGCCCTAAAGCCCAGAAGGAACAAGCCGCAGACAGAGGTAGAAATCCCCAGACACACAGCACAGGCAATTGGACGACCGATATTACATTTTGTCATGGCCAGGAGGCTGCACAGTGGTGATCTATTTGCAAAACCTATACTGAGTGTGTCTTTAACCCCAGCTCATTGAGAAAGACGTTTTCTGTGGTGCCGGTTATACCAGTATTGGACAGATTATAATAGTGTCGAGTACGTTTGGCGGATAAGAGGAAGTTTTTTTCTGAGTAACTATTCTGGACATATGCACATCTGGAGAGAGCGGGGAACCCGTAATAACCCATCCAGCATCATCGTCAGAGAACAATTTCAGAACATGATTGGTTCGCGTTGTTCTCGTTTGATGAGTCATCATGATTGGTTGCCGTACCGATCTTCACATCTTCAGTCTCTGGGTCCCGCTATTGTAACGAGATTCTACTTTCGTATGTGAAACTTTTTAGAGGCGTTATGGATCCGCAATTCCTTTTCATAGACGACAATGCGCCAGTTCATCGCACAGTAGCTTTTGACAATGAGGATATTAAACGCATGGATTGGCTAGCAAGGTGTCCTGATCTAAATATCATCGAGCATGTATGGGACTTTCTATGGAGACGCATCGATGATGCCGGAGCTCCGATTGGCGGTACAAGACGAATGGGCTGCAATGCCTCAACAACTCATTGATATCCTCATACTTAGCATGGTCAGACGATATGAAATCTGCATAGTAATCAGGGAAGATGAAAATCTTCACTAAAGGATGGATGATTCTTGCTGGACACCTGTCACATGCATGTTTCAGCCTTCAGTCGCATTGTGCTCCATTCTACTTTTTCAGAAAAATTTCTTTTTATCCTTTGAAATTCATTTTTGGTAAGTTTTGCTTACATTGCTCATTTTCATACGTCTTGGACATCGTATGGGAATATTTGTACTCATTCGGAAAGCTTTTGCCAAACATTATATTGAAAAAACTATCTTCTCCTTAATTTTTGCACACCAGTGTATGTACAAGGTTTATGTTGAATAATAATATGTTAGAAGATGAGAACACTGAAACTCTGTAAGAAAGATAAAATTATTATCTTTATCACAAGGAAGAATTATTTTTATTATTATTTTATGTGGTAATAATTACAGTTCTTTGAAGTAATTCTCAACAGCAAAAAGAAATAATTTTAATGTAGCAAATGTAACTCATTTTTCTTGATACCTTATTTAAAATTCACGAATAAAAATTGCTAGTGTAGAAGAAAAATAAAACTTTCTACATTATATCTCTCCTCTAAATTTCCTTAATACAAAGGCATATATACCAGTATGAAAAATGGGTATTATATTATGTCTTTATTATAAACTAATGTACTACTATTTGTTGATCAGATACCAAAAATTATGCTTTTGAAATAAAAGTTCTTAAAGCCGCTATGAATACCAATTTTAACTCCACAGACGAAACAAAGGCATAGTTTCAAAAATAAAAATTTGAAAGATAATATACAAATCTATAAAAGCAAATGTATTTGTGATGTAGCAGATGTAGCTGATAATATTGCGAAAACAGTTATAAATGTAAGCTTATTTCATGTAATGTACTTTAAAGGTATATGTTGTCTACAATAACTAAATGAAATAAAATACATTTCTGGTAATTGCACGTCTGACGCTTTAAAACACTGCCATCTGGAAGTTATAAAACATAAGAAAGTTATTAAAAATTTTAATATGACAAAATTCCCCAATTATATTACAGCTAATGGAAAAGTTCACTCCTTTAGTTGTTCTGAAGTTTACTGCTATTCTTATGTCAAAGAGCATTCTAATTAGAAAGATCTAAAAAATACTCTTTTTTTCAAACATAAAGGAAGAAATGAATTAAGCAATGACATTGTTAATGTTGAAATGATAATGTTAATTCTTTCCGATAAGATGTATCAGATGTAATTATTTATAAACGATTGAAAAGATATTTCAATGTTGAAATCCACTAAAATGCTTCAGTAAATAACAAAAGATTGTGGTGATACCGACTAGAGAAACTAGCTAGCCTCAGCAACCTAAATTTCCTGGAGTTGGTATAAATACATTTTCATCGCAGAGAAACGATAATCTTTTTAAAACATTTCACTAACAGTTTTCCGAGTTTTTTATTGACATTTATAATAGATAAATTTCTGGAACATTCAAAATTTGTCAAGTGAGTATTTATCTTTAAGGTATATTTAAGAGTAAATAATTGCGATTTATAATGCAGTTTAGTTAGAAATATTTTAAATGCATATTACTAAATTTTTGGCTACAGAAAATTGTGAAAAAACAGTTTATTTAATTATGATACAACACTACGAAGTAATACTTCATATGACAAAAAAAAAAAAAAATTTGAATAATTTAATGCTAATTTAAGCATATTATGTTTTTACATCATTTTGATATATATTTATAAAATAATTCATACTAATTACTTACAATCTGTCTCAGAAATAATTGAAAATTTTCTAATCTTAAGAAAAAGTCTGTTTCTAAATAAAATAAAACAATTAATAAATTAGATGAGATGAAGAGAAAAAAGCCATACATATGTTTCATTACAAAATACCACTTAAAGTTTCTAAAGTTTTGATTCTAATTTTTGAAATATTAAGACTAAAATTACTATAGAAAAATAATAGAAGCAAACTCTCTTTGTTACCAAATATTTATTTCTTTTCATTTAGTCATTTAAGATATTCTTCAAGTTTAATCAAATTTAAGATTTTGTGAAGGAGTTTTGATAATCCCGTTTCAAGGTTTTGAATAAATAAATTTTAAAAAATCATAGCAACAAATAATAAATAATGGCCTACTTTTCATCAAGTGTTTGATATGAATGTTAGATTAGCATATCAGCTTCTGGACTTTCTCACTTTCAATAAATCAAAAATACTTTTATGATCTTTGAATTCTGTAAAGAAGTTTTAGTTTCTGATTAACTCGTTGAGCGATGCAAATTCATTCCATATTCGGTGAGAGATTTACAGTGATCCGCATAAATTGCACTTTAACCAATTTTTTATCTGCAAATTGTGTCTGTACTGATATGATTCTCAAATTAAAGAAATTTATATTTGATAGACACTCTTTTACGTTATCGAACAATATTTAATTTTAAAAAAATGTTTGTCCACTTTTTATTATTTTTAGAAGATTTCATGAATTTATTTTACATTAACTTATATTAGTATAATTAGTGTTAATTCTTGAATAATGAATACAACACACACATTATTTTTGTTCTCTTTCTGTCAATACTGGAAATGTATGTGTATATATCATGACTTTTTAAATTTATTTTCGTCTCTTCTAATCAATTCTGTAAAATTCTTCAGAATATTGCTTCGTCTTTTTTCCTTTTTTTTTTTTTTTTTTTTGTTGTGAAACATATTCTCTGATTAAGCCCTCTTGCACAAATTAGAATACACAGAGATAATTTTCCTAAAAAGACATCATTTTCTTGTTTTGTTTTATAATATCTCACACAGGCTTAATGTATTTCATACTCTATAAATTAAACATTTTTCTGTCCATTAATACAATTGATGTTATGTTTTACACAGTAAATGCTCCTTAATATAAAATTTTGAAGATAAATATTTAAATGATTCTGAAGACTTAAAAACAAAGGGCAAAAATAACTTTCTTTTTCCTCTTTAGCATCACTAAATTGACTATCAAAAGATTTATTAAATTCCCTTTTTAGTGGTACCTCATTTTATAGTATTCTAATTTGCAGATTTTACATGTTGATTTCAAAATCAAGCAAAGTATTAGTTCAAAACAATTTTGTATTACTTATGAATATTTTATATCATTTTACTATTTTTTGCCGTTATATTATATTTGATTTTCTAACTTATCTTAACATGCCTTGTTACTTTTCTTTTATCCCTAAGTATGTTATGTGAATCAAATTTTATTAAAGCACAAGTTTAATACAAATTTGCTGGATGTTTGATAAGACATTGCTATTGATTTCAAGTGTTTTTCTATATTATTCAACATTATCAATCTTTATATGCATATCTTATTATTTGGATCAAATAAGGCTTCTCAAAAAATTATCTTCATTTTAAGTATCTAAAAAAAAGCAATGAGTCCTATATTTAGTACTAAGACACGTGAATGGCACACTTTTTGCATTTAAATGTTAATTAAGTACAAAAAATAGGAGTTACAAATTTACAACAAAGAATAAATTTCTATACTAAATAAATTTTCATCATATTTTAGTCCAGAATGTATCAAAATTGAAGTTTTAACCTAATTAGTTTTCTTATTAACGATAAATTAATAATTATTTCCTCTAAAAAACGCATGTATATATATATATATCCAGACTAATATACTATTTCACGTTGTAATTTTGTGTTTAATTCCTTTTATTGCAGAATTCTTTTTGTTTGTATCCATATGTCTAATTAATTAAAGATCCTTTGAAATCTTTCATTTTATAAAGTTTTTTATTCCCTTACTCCTTGAACTTTATTTGCATTTCATTCTTACTTACGAACTTTTAATTTATTGAAATTTAAAAAAAAATAATCACAAATAAATTTTTCTCAAATTTTGCATAGTTTTTTGAAGAAAATATTTTTATCTTTTGCTGTTATACAAAATCTCCAGTATTTAATTTAATTTAAGGACAAGTTAAGACGTTCTAATTGGACTCTTTTTACATATTCAAATTATAAACTTCCTCACAATGTTATTGTGTATTGCACAATTATTTCATCAGACCTTAACAAATGAATTTTAAAAAAGAAAATGCCTACTACCACTATGCTTCACAATTGACAACCTGTTTTTCTTATCTTTCCAAGAATATTCTTCCAAATGCAGATTAAACAGATTTTTTTGAATAGTTGCACTTCCTTTGTATTAATTTATAGTGTTTATCTACATTATTTAACAACTGTTTAATTTATGAAGGAAAAACTGGGAATGTACAATTTAATGATTTTTTTATCACGAACACTTATACATTTGTAAATAAATATGAATTACAATCGTAAAGCCAACTTCAATGAAGATATTCATTATAGTACCTGAAGGAAATAAAATAATTAAAACTGATGCAAACACACTGATTAACAAATACCTCTATATTCAGAGAGGTAGGAAAGTTTAAACTTTTTTTCTTTTTCAATTCTGGCACTATTTTTATTACATGAACTTATAATTTTTTGCTATACAAAGTGAATAATATTCCAAAATGTTATATAAAGAGGTATATGACTATATATATATATATATATATACGCACACATATATATATGTATACACACACACACACATATATATGTGTGTGTGTATACAGTGTGTGTGTGTCTACATGGATTTAAATATAGCAATATAGTCGGGAAAATCAAACAAAATGATGACTTTGGAAAACGATGACTACTAGTTATGATACAAAATAAAAGTTTTTTACAGTCGGTGTATTGCTTTAAAATTTAAAAAAAAAAAAAATTTGATCGTTTATTTCAAAAATAATGAAGAGAACATTAAAAACACACGCACACAAAACCTGATTGAGATGGCTTCTCATTCACAGAAACTTGGGAAAAGGAATATTGTCAAATGAATGAAGTTTTTAAGTGTTTTAAGTGACCGAAGTTTAAGTGCTTCGAGGTCATTAAAATTGATTTCAATTTTATCACGACAAAAGCGCTTGAATTGATAGAAATTCATCAAGACTTGATGAGGTGCTAAACGTCAGTAATCTCAAACAATAAAATTCTTTATAATATAAAAGAGATAAAGAGCAGGAAAAAGGCTAGGGCATCAGCTCAAAAAATATTTAATCCTTTAAAAGTGGTTATTCATCTAGAATAGAGGTTGGTATTTTTTTTAAGATCGGATCATGTAGAAATATTATCAGATTCGGTAGCTTCAGCATATATAAATCACGTTCGGTTTTTTTTTATTATTAATTTATGAAGTAATATTATTGAATACACTGCTAATAGTTTTCTATCACAAGCACTATATTTCCTCTCAGTAGCAATGTTTGAGAAAAGTAGGAAGTAAGGATTCGAATTTCTTATCAGTGTTTTGGTTGAGTGCCCCAACCGCTGAAAAATCAGACTCATCTACATGAAGTTCAAGTGATGCCTTTGTTTTTGGGTGAGCTAACATTGTAACATTTGCCAACGCTTCTTTTGAGTTTTCAAAAGCTGTTCTCGTTTGATTTCAAAAGCTGCTCTCGTCCAAACTACGACCCGCGAGGTCCTCTCATCTAGCTTACGGAGACCTTTTTCATCTAAGGAAAGAAATTACGAAAATGTACGTGTATCCTGCCAAGATCTGCCACCGTTTACGTGAACGTTAAGTTTTTACCGAAATAAACTAGAGGAGCGTAGTAGTTTGTTATGTTTTCCAACCGATCACTACATTAGAAAACTTTATTCGCTTCTTACTTTTTCAACTTCTGTTCATAGTCAATGAGATGATATAACGCCATCTAGTGGCACAATTTTTGAATGGTTTCCCAATAACATACAAAAACCGACAATTATACCTAGAATTCACATTCTTAGTATTACCCCCTTGATATTATTAACATTATTATTATTTTTTAAATTTTTCAGCATCATTCTGCTTAGAAGCACATTTAAAATCACAGTTTGACCTAACATTTCTAATCAGTAATAAGTTTGCTTCCGATTTTATACAAAAATTAAATATTGGTAAACTTTGTTATTTCTATATTATTGTCTGGTAATCCTATGATTTACAGTAATTTCAATAGTGCAATATTTAATTGTACTATGAAAATGCCTTCCAATTAGATCCGACCAACTTGACAAAATTGAAATTCATAAAGGAGTTTTCTCCTTTTTTTTTAAGATAACAAAATTTCAACCATTATAATAAAATTTCAAATCATTTATAATCTTAATATGCAGTGGTTGGACTAATAGTTATTTAAACTATGTGTCAGAACTGACTTATGCTCAGAACATATTACGTTTCTCAAATTTCATCTTTTCATTTTCAAATGTTACTTACAAAGATACCCTCTATAGAAATATCATAAAATATTCATGGTAGATGCAACTTACTAATCTTTTATTCCTTTTATATTATTTCAAGTATATAGTAGGAACATTTGTGGATTCATTGTATGATAATGTCTTATTTCAATCACTCATGCATATGACAAAAAAAGGAATGGATTTAATGAGTTTTTCCTGTTTATTCATTAGATATGTCTTCCAGTTCTTCGAAGCTAATACAAGAAAGTAACGAGATACTTTGTTTTGAAATGAATCATTTGCCAGATTTCGTATTAAAAAAACTGGAAGAAGAGATTAAAGAGACACCTGAAAAAAGGCGAAAAAGTCTTTTGGAACTCAAAAAGTTGCTAGATGGTATGATTTTGTGGTTTTAATATAAAAGGTTATCATATTATTAACACTTTAATTTTTGAAACCTTTAAGCATTGATGTTAAGTGTAAGAAGGAGAATTGTTTAAAATGTAAATTTTTAAGAAACAAAAATTACGTTAGATTTTAACAAGGAAAAATTACTTAAGGTTTATCTATGGTTTCCAAAAGAGAAGTTCTTTAATCAAACCATTAATCGATAAATAATTATTAAAATATGATTTGCATCAAGTTAAACATTATAAATACTCTGTTAAGTGATCAGTATTTTATGAATTAAATGTTTCTTAATTCTAAAGATTTGTATATAATTCATGCAAACTCTCTCTGGTTTAGTAAATCATCCAAGATTCCTTTTCTCATTTGAGAATAATCAAATAAATATTTCTTCTGAAGGATATGGATCAAGTAAATAACATGTGAATCAAATATCTATTTCAGTAAAATTATTAGAAAGCCTTTCTGTTAAATTTTTACTGCATTCAGTTTTTTTAAATTGACGTGGACTTTTTTTTTGCTCATTATTTGTAAGACACTTAGTCCAAACTTATTATACACTTGATGCAAATCCGTTCAAATGATGAAAGCAAAGCAATTTTCTATCATTCCTCCTTTAAATTCTTCAGTTCGATAACACTTCTGAGAAATTTCCAGAAAAAGAAAGTAAAAGTTTTTTTATGGTAGGTTTTCTCTTAAAACATCTTTAATATTAATGACAAGATACAGGTCCCGTTATATACAGAGAAAATATATAGAAGTAAAATATACCCATTTATAGATATAATGGATGAATACAAAAATACGTTTAGGTGGCAAAAACGAAATTTTTCTGTTTATATCTCAGAAGTATTCATGTTAATGTCGTTTGTATTTTAATACCATTATCCACAGAAAAATTGAAATAATGTCGATTTCTGAAATGGTTTATTTTTAAAGTTTTTGAACTTTTTTAAACCTTAATGGAGAATTGTATCTTTGAATTAAAGACAAATATCATACAGAAGTATAATTGAACTGATTTCTAGAAAAAACAATAAAGAGTAATAATGAATTTAGTTATAATTATACAATTTATCTGAGTATCAACATTATCGTATATCAATTTTTATTCAAAGCCTCAATCTTGTCGATATATCGACACTCTTTTCACCGCGACCTAATCCTATTACATAATTGGTTAAAATATTTTTTTATCTTTTCGAATTCATTATTCTTTAATATGGTATACTCTGGTGATAAAATGTAGTTCTGGTATTCAATATTCTACCTTCAGTGGCATGTCGTGTTCATGAGAGACTTATTTAAATCTAAAGTTGTTAAATTATACCGGTGCCCCTGAAGTCACAAGCCAAGCCCTAAGGGAACTTACGATATACATAAAAAAGCTTTTTTTTAAGTGGGGAATCGGAAATGATAGTTTTGGCGAAAAAAAAAGAAATGCTGAAGAAATCCCAAAAAGCATTTTATTTTAATCAGAATGAAGGCTTCTTACTAATGGATTGGTACACTGAGATGCTGAAACATCTTACCATAACTTGTTATATAGCCCAAGAAGTGTTGTTTCAATAATTGACGTACATTATACCCGGCAGAGGACAGCCCAATGCATCCTCTACAGGGGACATCGGAATATTTGGAATATATAATATATATTGTCTTCTGTGGAATATTTGGAAATGTTTGGTGGCGCTGCGACCGTGCAAAAGTTTATTTAACTACCTTGTATGATATTAAAATTTGATTTGGGGCTCGCCTAGCTAGTTTAGTCAAAAGAGCCCTATAATAAAAGATTTACTTGAACACCAAGAAATAGATTTTCTTTATCTTCTCCTGTACGCAGTCAACATCATTTTAAAGGCGTATTTCGAACTTGATGAACCAATTTATGTTCTCTGAAACAAGAAACATGCATCTTATGTATGAGGCTGAGGAATGTGAAGGAAGATCGGTGCTTCTGGTTTCATCTAGTAATAAATTCATTACGTTAATGCTTGTCTTCAGTGGGAGAATAAGGAAAAACAAAATATTTCCATTTTTATACCGCAATTTCATGTTTGGTTCTCCATGGTACGATCGAATCGGACCAGTCACTTTCCCAGTGCGATCAATCTATTTTTTTTATTCTGGGAACACCTTTAACCACTCAACGGCGAGACTGAAATTAACTCAGATAAGAAAGTCACTTCAAAAATTTCAATTGCTAAGCTGAACAGTTCTTGAAACACGTGGCGTCATCAAAAGGGTACGCCAGTCTCTGCTAGGCTCTGCTAGGCTTTTATTTATGTTGGTGGTAGCCCACTGGAACACTTATTACAATCTTCAAATATTTTTTTTTTTTTTACTTTCTTAAATGTTCTTGTCTCTTTTCGCAGACACTTTTCATTTCCATACTCACGTTTTTATATTTAAAAATGATTCTTTGTGTTTATTTTACCTTCCTTTAATTTTATCCCATAGTTCACGGAAATCTAATATTTCAATTTTTCGATCTATAAAAGTTAATTTGATTGAATTCAACGAAACGCACTTCTATAATTGGGAAAGGAATCATTGGTGACAGACTTCGTGTTATTAAGACCTACGAATAATTAAAGAGGAGAGCACCTACATTGTTATCTCACTCTTTTAAATTTTACTACCAATAAATAATTATACCATTCCGAGAATTCTAGCTACTGAAAAAAATTGTGAAAAAATTATTTAGTCAAGCACATAGTGATCAGCGAAACTTAAGTAATAAGTTTACTGCGATTTTAATTAGTGAGATGACTCAAGTATAATTTAACTACCTTACTTTTACACCATTCCATTTGAAGAGTTTCGTTTGAGTATATTTTAACTCGATATATTCATATACTCTCCTGTCGATGATTTATGGCATTAAAGGCCTCTGAACTAAAGATTTGTTTGTTATTATGCTATTCACATCATTTCATTTTTTGAGAGGTTCACCAAAAGATAAAAATGTTATAGTATGATGCAGGTTTGCAACGATATTTGAAAAAGAAAAAAAAAAAAAAATAGAAAGGAACAAAAGAACATTATCCGATAAAACACGGGAATTTTCTGAATTTCAAGGTATTAAAATCTAATTGTCAAGTTGATGATAGTTAAAATCCATGAAATCAGAGCAAAGTTAACAATCTAGACAGAGACTGAGAGACGTTAACTGAAAAGCCAAAAAAATATCACTGAATTTAATCCTTGAATATTTTAACGGTAAAAACATTTTGCACTTTTGTAAATCAGATGATTACTCTCATTTTGAATGTAAATATTATACTTTTAAATAGAAAAAGGAAATTTTAAATGAGTTATTTTACAAAGTTGAATAACCAAAGTTGAGATCAATGGACAGAAAATCAAAATACACACAAGAAATTCAAATACTCTCTAAATAATGTATCATTATATGTTGTGCCCTTGACCGCTTTTGTTAAACGGCGCTGCTGTCGCCTTGGAATGAAAAAGAAAGGGCAGACGCGACTGAGCGTGCAGAGTATGCGGTTGAAATAAAATATGAGAAAATTGATACAGTCCACTTAGTGTGTGTTACTTTAATGAAATCAGTTTCTAATAAGGAGCTATCGAAGGCCAAACATGGTCCTAGGAGCCGGAGTCAGCTGGAGATCGTATGACTATTGTGATTAACATTATCGAAGGATGAGTTTTTGTGTTGAGAGATTTGTGTCTATTTGAGTGCTCCAAACATGGAGGATTTATAAAGTAATACTTCCTGGTCTCGTGACAACATTCCGGGCAATGAGGTAGGAGCAATTTTAAGTTTCTTTTGAGTAAAAAACTAATTAAATTCCCGAGTTGAAGTTAATTTTGTTTTTGATGAGTTTTAAAAAAAGAAATTGCTAGTGATAATATTGTGCTTGAATTAGAGTAATTTTGTTATAACTAATAATGTCGGGTATAGCAAAGTTAAAGAAAGATGACTTAAGAATCGTGGCCGAGGAAATCGGTTTAGTTGTTAACGAGGGTATGAAAAAGAGTGAATTAAGGCGTTTAATTGAGGATAGTGATGTGTTCAAAAATGACAACGAAGCTGTGAAAAGTGTTGTAGAGGATGTCTTAGAAAATAGAAATAAAAAATCCAATCAGGATAGTGAAATAGAAATAGAGCGTTTAAAAATTGAAAGAATTAAATTGGAATTACAATTAGCGCAAGTGAAGGCAAATGGTAATAATACTTCTTTTGATCAGGGGTGTAAAAGCGAACCAGAAGAATCACTGGATAGCTTAATAAAAAGTGTGAGGACGTTGACTATTAAGCAGCCAAGTAAGTCCCAAGTTTGGGGTTTCTTTTTTACTTCGTTAGAGAGAGCATATAGTACTAAAAGGGTACCTGAGAAATTTAAAGCTGAGATTTTGTTGAATTTGTTAGGGGATAGAGCCGCTAATATTTTAACTTATATAGAGGAAAAATATTTAAACAATTACGACGAAGTAAAATCTATCGTTTTGAGAGAATTTGAGCCAACTGCGCAAGCAGTATTAGAGAATTTTCGAAACGCTTCTAGAGTAAACGAAACTCACGTGCAATTCGCTTCGCGTTTAACAACTAGTTTCGAATACTATTTAAAATTGAGAGGAGTAGCGGACTTCGAAACCTTGAAACAACTAATAGTATCGGATAAATTGTTCCAAACTTTAGATAGAGATATAGCCACGCATATTAGCATAAGACAAAATCAAAAATGGTTTACCCCTCTTGAGTTAGACAAAGGGTGTGATTTATATTTTGCATCAAAAGCGAAGCCCTTAAATGAGACGAGAAAAGACCAAAAAAATTATAATAATAAATTTAAAACTGCATCTAAAGTATTTTTCAATGAGGTAAAAAATAAAAATTGTGATATATGTCTGAAAGATGAAAATCATCCGGTTTATGCTTGTCCGCGATTTAAAGCACTGTCGGTTAATGAGCGAATAGAGGTAGTGAAAAATTAAAAACTTTGCTTCAAATGTTTAATGCCCAATTGCAGTGTTAAAAGATGCTCGTACAGAAATTGTTTTTGTGGCAAAGCTCACAATAAATTAATTCATTTTCCAAAAGAAGCAAAAAGTGTTTTGTCTACGAAGGCGGATGCGTCGGATGTCGTAAATAATTCGCCGTCGGGGGGAAAAAATACTGAGCAAAGTTCTACTCTCTCCCCCAATGAGTGGATTATGCCTTTCGTTGGAATAAATTTAATCGAAAATAAAAATGTAATCTTGTCTACTGTAAAATGTTTGATAAAATACAGATGTTCGCAGTGGCAGGAAATGAGATGCATGCTCGATGTAGTCTCGCAGATTTGCATTATGACTCAGCAATGCTTACAAAGGTTACAACTAAAAAGTGAAAGGATAAATCAATCTATTACTTGCATTAATAATGCTTCGCTGGCAGTTAATCGCAGAGTTACTGCAACTATGGCGAATAAAAATAAAAGTTTTGAAAGAAATATTTCCATGTTAGTAGTACCAAAAATAACGGATTTAATTCCTCATCAAAAATTAGATACGTGTGTGCAAATTCCAGAATCTATTGAGCTTGCGGATTCTAATTTTAATATACCGGGAAAAATAGATATTTTAATTGGTGCTGAATACTTTTATGATATAATAAAGCCTGGTAAATTAATTGCAAAGAATGCGAATATGATATTACAAGATTCGGTTTTTGGGTATATTGTGGGAGGTAGTATTCCAAGATCAAATAAATTAGATTCTAATTATTGCGGTTTAATATGTGGGGCAGATGACTTAAATTTAAACTTGAGAAAATTTTTGGAGATTGAGGAAATAGAAAACGATTTACCTAAGAGTAAAGAAAATTCTGTATGTGAGAAACATTATGCGCGAACGCATAGGAGAGATAAGTCAGGAAAATATATTGTGACTATGCCATTTAAAGAACATCCTTTATGTTTAGGGAATTCAAAAGATATTGCTGTAAGGCGACTTGAATCGTTATGGACTCGTTTGTCAAGAGACCAAGAGTATTTAAACTTGTATTCCAATATTTTAAAGGAATATGAAGAATTAGGACATATGACTGAAGTCAGAGATAGTGCTGAGGTCGGTGAGACATATTATATGCCTCATCATGGCATTTATAGGCCTCATAAAAGTACAACAAAATTGAGAACAGTATTTAATGCTTCCACCTTGACTACTAGTGGAAAATCCTTAAACTCCATTCAATATAACGGTGGAGTTATCCAAGATGATTTGTTTACATTATTAGTGAGATTCCGTAAACACATCTTTGCATTTACGGGAGATATTCGTCAGATGTACCGCATGATTAATATAGATGAGAGTCAAAGAAACCTCCAAAGAATTTTATGGAAGGAGGGCATTAATGAACCGGTTAAAGTATACCAACTTAATACCGTAACATATAGAACAGTTAGTGCTCCCTTCCTAGCGATGCGAACTCTGAAACAAATTTCGCTTGATGAAGGAAAAAACTTTCCAATTGCTGCATCGGTCCTGTGTGAGGACTTTTACATGGACGATGTTTTGAGTGGTGCAAATACATTAGAGGCGGCAAAAACTCTGCAACATCAGCTCATTGAGATTTTAAAAACCGCTCAAATGTCATTACACAAATGGTGTGGGAATAATTCAGAGCTTACACCAATAACGGAAAAGGAATACGAATTCTCATCTACGGATGAAATAAAAACTTTAGGAATTTCCTGGAAGTCTAGAACGGACTGTTTTACCTTTAAGGTAGAAGTGGAGCAAAATGCTCATCCTACTAAAAGATCAGTTTTATCCATCATCGCTAGACTTTTTGATCCACTTGGATTGCTTGGTCCAGTGATTACGAAGGCCAAAATTTTCATGCAACAATTGTGGTTGCTGAAAATTGATTGGAGTGAGGCGCTTCCTACGAAAGAAGCTTGTGAATGGAAAGAAGTTGTGAAATCTTTAATGATGTTGAACGATATGAATATTGAAAGATGCATTGTGATTCAAAACGCTAAAGTGATTGAACTCCATAGCTTCTGTGACTCTTCCGAAAAGGCGTATGGGGCCAGAACGGTCAATTCGGTTGAAGTTAAAGTAAAGCTAGTAGCGAGCAAGTCCCGTGTAGCTCCAATTAAGCAGGTAACAATACCTCGATTGGAGTTATGTAGTGCTGTTTTATTGACAAAATTAATGCTTAAAGTACAGAATGCATTAAAAATGGATATTACATCAGTCTTCTATTGGTCTGACTCTACAATAGTTCTTTCGTGGATGAAAAAAGAACTTAGGGAATTAAAGACTTTTGTGGCGAATCGAGTAGTGATTATTCAAGAGTTTACCAAAATAAACCAGTGGCATCATGTTCCTTCGGATTTAAACCTGCAGACATCATTTCGAGAGGACTTGATCCAGAGAAAATTCAATTAAGTGACTTGTGGTTTTTCGGTCCATCCTTTCTTCAAGAGTGCCTTGTGAACTTCCCTGGTGATAGCTACGATCTTCATAATAGTAAATTATACCAAAGAGAGCTAAAGGATCATCAAGGAGAACCAGTTTGTCTTTTAGTGCACAACAGTGAGATTCTTCCCATTATTAATAAGTGTTCTTCATTTACGAAACTACAAAGAATAATTGCATGGTGCATGCGATTTAAGGAAAATGCAAGAAATCCCTTACACAGAACTACTGGCAACTTAACTCTACCAGAATTATCTGCTGCTTTAATTTGTTTAGTGAGAAGTGTGCAATTTGTGTATTTTTCAAAAGATATTCAGTGTATTATGAAAGGGGAAAAATTATCCAATTCCAATAAATTATTAAATTTGTCTCCATTTCTTGACGAGAAGAATGTACTCCGTGTTGGCGGAAGACTGCAACATTCTGAACTACCTTTAAATCATAAACATCCTATATTAATCCCTAATAGCTGTAATATTTGTGATTTGATTATTGATCATTATCATGTGTTTTATCTCCATACAGGTGTTGAGGCCACACTGGCTAACTTACGTACACAATTCTGGATCACAAATGGTAGATCCACAGTTAAAAGAGTATTGCATAAATGTTTAAAATGCCTTAAGGTAAGTGCTAAGGCTGAAAACCAAATGATGGCAGATTTGCCCAGTGCCAGAGTAAACATTTCTAGAGTATTTTCTAAAGTCGGTATTGATTTTTGTGGACCATTTAGTATTAAGTTGTTTTCTGGTCGATTTAAAAAATTGTATAAATGTTATGTATGTATATTTATATGTTTTGTTGTTAAAGCAATTCACCTTGAAATTGTAAATAGTTGTAGCTCAGATGCTTTTATGGGTGCCTTAAAACGATTTATTTCCCGTAGAGGAAAACCCAGTGATATCTATAGTGATAATGGTAGAAATTTCGAGGGAGCAAATAATGAGTTAAAGAAAATATTAAAAGATTTGTTCAATAAGGAAAATACAGGGAAATTTGAAACATTCAGTGCCTCAGAAGGCATCATTTGGCATTTTAATCCACCTGCTACCCCTCATTTCGGAGGTTTGTGGGAAGCAGGCATTAAATCATTAAAATCGCACCTAAAAAGAGTTGTAGGAAATGCCGTTCTTACTTATGAAGAATTGAGCACCCTTGTTACCCAAGTAGAGGCAATATTAAATTCTAGACCTCTTAGTAGTATTTCTAGTGATCCTAATGATGATTTTATTCTCACCCCAGCCCATTTTTTAGTTGAATCGTCGTTAACAGCATTACCAGATCCAGATTTAACTTAGGTACCAATGAATAAGTTAAATAGATGGCAATTGGTACAAAAGCTTACTCAAATATTTTGGAGAAAATGGTCATCAGAGTATTTAAATCGTTTACAATCACGTGTCAAATGGCACAAAGGTGAGAAAATGTTTAAAGAAAATGAAATTGTACTGGTAAAAAATGAGGATAACTTTAAAACTCTTAGTTGGAACCTTGCAAAAATAATTAAGGTCCACGCAGGGGAGGATAATATAATAAGAATTGTAACATTGAAATCAAACAAAGGTATATATCAACGTCCAGTAAACAAGATCATTAAATTACCTTTTTATGATTGATTGATTGTCAATTTGAATTGTATATGTATATGTGTTACTATTCATTATTATTGTATTTAATTGTTTGAATATTTTCTATTGTGAATTAATAATGTATACTTTGTTGAATATGTTGCTAATAATGTATATATGTTGAAAAATTTTCAAATTTGTCAAGGCGGGCGGTATGTTGTGCCCTTGACCGCTTTTGTGAAACGGCGCTGCTGTCGCCTTGGAATGAAAAAGAAAGGGCAGACGCGACTGAGCGTGCAGAGTATGCGGTTGAAATAAAATATGAGAAAATTGATACAGTCCACTTAGTGTGTGTTACTTTAATGAAATCAGTTTCTAATAAGGAGCTATCGAGGGCCAAACATTATATTTTATCAAACGAGAGTAAACCCATTTTAGAACTTGGAACATTTATAAACTAATATTTGTTTACCCCAATTTTACAAATAACTTCGTCAATAATCACTGCCAGACGTCAAATATTCATTACATAAACTGATTTTAATTGAACAGGTGCCATTTAAAATGATTGAAGAATTCTTCCAAGAAAAAATTATATTTTACATCAAAGATTTTTAACTGTTATTAAAAAGATAATATATCTTTTGCTATTTCTTTAATAGAATCTATTTTTTTCTTGCTTTATTTACCAGAGGATCAATTAACAGGAGGAATCGACTTTCATGAAGACTTTTTAACTCAGTATTTAAGATATAGCAAATATGATATCCAAAGGACATTTTTTGTTATGCGGAGCATGCGTCTTCTAAGGAAAAAAGACAGCTCTTTATTTGATGGCATTCCAGATGAATTTTTTCTTACTAAAGATTCCACTAAGTGTTTTCTTATTCTTCCAAAAAGATGTCCAGAAGGATGCACGATTATAGTTTTTCAATACGGTAAATAGCAATTATTTTTCAAATTGTTTTTTATAATAAAATGAAAATCAATATACTTTAAAATTTGTATTCAACATTATTGATGAATTTAGGGATTAAAAACTAAATCTTCAATAGTTAGAAAATCACACCTATATTTTGTTTAGTAATGACTGGAAATCAGAACTAAATACTGTTTTTATATAACAATTTTTTTTTCTATGAAACAACTTTTTACGAATTGAATAATTTAAAATTTACTAGGTAATTTCGTTCGCGTGGTTTTTTCAAAATTATTTTTTATGATTCTGTCAGAACAACTGAAAAATAATTTGGGCATTTATGAGCTCTTCCTGTTAATTCTTAGCAATATGTGAGAATAAAAGAAATCATGTATGAAATAAAAATTATTTTTATTTACTTTGCAATAAACAATGTATCAAACTATATGTAATACATTTATAATTCTTCAAAAAGTGTAATTATTAATATTTATTTTAAATTTAGTTAATAATAATTCAAATTACATTAGTAATAATAATAAGTCTTTAGAACGCTCCATAATTTTACTTCACAAAATGATTAATTTGCAGATATCATTATACTAAAAATGCGAACAGTAAAAAAAATCCTTTCCGAAATACAGACATAAGAGTAACTTCATTGGCTTGTTATAAGCAATTTATTAATAACTTCAAAAAAGAAAATTGCTATTAAAAACAAACGGACTAAGCTGATAATGAGGACGAGAATATTGTAATCAATATAATAACTCATATTCGTAATGTTCGCGTTAAAAATACCTAATATGTGTCATAATTTATAATATTTCGAAATTGCACCCCTTAATTGTATTAAAAGCATTCCTCTTTCAGATCTACTCGTCTTAATGGAGAACAAAATATATTTCAAGAATTTTTTAACGGGGTCATCTTTATTTTCTTGTCAATTTGAGCAAATGCGTCATCAATAATGTACTTCCTCTCTAATATATCAAAATTTTGACATTGATTAATTTAATTCATGTAGAATTATTATTTGCAAAACGTATTTTAAATCAAAACAACTATTTATATCACGTTGAAACTTTCAATGAAAAGATAGTAGGCTCTTTCTCCTTATCGGTTTTACTGATTACCATTTCCTCGGACACTTAAATGAATGGCTCTCACGTTTCATATAACATTTCTAAAATTTGTTCGAGTCAGCAACATTTCTGTTGTTAAACGCTCTATTGGACTCAGCTTGTGTTAGCCATGAAATTAAATATGCGTTTGAGTCAAATATATAGTTATATCTAATGCGTCGAGTACCTAGTTATTGCTGATTAGTTATTTCTTTTCGGCAAAAAATATGGAATTGTAAGGCTAAAAAATAATATGGTGTAGCGAATAAATATGTTTGTTCTTTTATTTTCTTCGAGAAAGTTATTTTAAAAACTAAAAGAAAGAAAATTTAAAAAATCTCTTAGATACAGTGACATGATAATCCATTAACAATTTTCGTTACTATAATTCATTAACAGTTTTTTTTTTCTGGTTAGGACTTTATTTTTTCATGGCCCATTCCATAAAATGATAAAAATCGTATTTTAAATGTTGTTTCAACATTGAGATATTAATTTTATGTTTTTGATCATCTCTAAAATAGGTAAATATAATCCGAATGAATTGCCAATTGACGATTTAAAGAGATTAATTTTGATGCTGTTTATGCAAATCCTTCGTGATCCGATGTCTCAAATTAACGGCTTCAAGGTTATTCATGACTTTAAGGGAGCTACACTGTTGCATTTCAGATATTGCACTCCTCCTAATTTATATTTAGTTTATCGAGCAGCTTTTGTAAGTAGTATTTTAGTATTTTTTCAAACTTATAATATATTCATTTTCTTTTCAAATTATTTTTATTTTTTTGACATCATTTGTTCTTTTTTCACAATTAAGGAATGTTCTTTTATTTGTCTGCTTTTTTCCAGTTCCCATTTTAAAAACTTGTAAAAAATTTTATTTAATTATTTTAGTTTAATTTTATTCAATTACTCTTATCTACGTGTTTTATTAAATATTATAAACGTCTAATACTATGTGTCAATTTGTGTGTGTGAATTTGTGTCTTTTAATTAATAACTATCCTTAAGCTACTAATTTTTTTTCCTTTTCCTTTTGAAACCCGGAAGCAAATTAGGAGTTTCCAAGCGAGATTTAAACTAAGAAAATGAGAACATTTCTCTTTATTCGCTGAGTATTAACGATACTACCCAAATTTTAAACTAAATCAGGATGGGAATATATTTCAATATAATGTGATTTTAATTTATATATGTAGAATCTAAACTATAGAAAATGGGTTAATGGCTCATTTTTTGACGCCTAAAGTTTGTTCCAGATTCAATGAAGAGATGGATTTTTCAAAGATGACCTTTAATTAAGCAGTACGAGATTTACAAATTATTTATAAAACTAAATGTTGACTATTGGGTATACATATTAAATTTGGAGCTATCACACTGTACATCTTTACATCATGAACGCTCCCTTGCCTCTGAAGAGACTGGTTTGAACCTCCGAAAAGAGAGACTACAAAACAGAAGCACAGTTCGGGGCGCCCTCTAATGAAGAAAAGCGTTTTTAATGTATAAGTTTAGCAAAGCGTTGATAACTGTAGCAACAATTGATTATGACTTTACAATCTGAAAGAACACAAGTTTACAGGAAATCAATATGTATACAAAATAATGCAAAAAATATATATATGAAATATAAACATTACAAAAAATTTCCAAAAAAAAATCAAAAAATAATTATTATAGAAAACATAAGGTTGTCCGATTTTATCTATCCAAGGGAGAGATATTTCATTATATCAGCAGAGATGATAGTTACATTTAGGCCTGTACAATCGCCTACTTTCTCAACCTCTTATCTATCTCTGGGCTACAGGAACTACGGTATTTCTTCCGGTAAAGTTAAGGGCAGGACATATTCAAATATTAACTTCAATGTAAGATGTAATTTGAAAATTAAACACAGTGCTAGACACGCTACTTCAAAAAAAAATTCAGAATTTCAGGATGCATTTATAAAATCTAAGTGCTGGGCGCACTTTCTTACAAACACTAATATCCAAATGAGAATTTCCTAAAATTCTTCGTTTACCAGGAAGGTACAGGATCGGGGTGTATTTTTCGCAAATTTTATCTTATACTCTAATGGTACAATAATTCAGTGAGATGGTAAGGCACGTTGAATTTTAAAAATATAAATTAGCTTTTGGACCACTGCCGAAGTTTCTCAATTTTACTCAGTTGAATCCTAAGTTCAGGAAAAGGGATTAATAGAGCAGGTTTTTTTTATGTTAGGGGTTGTTTCAGATTCAAATATGGGACGGATTTCTCCAAGGTGACTGATAATTAAACAACATGATATTTACGAATTATTTACAAAACTAAATTCAGACTATTGTGGTAGCTCCTATATGACATTAGGAGCTACCACATCATACCTCTTTACATTATGAGTGCATTTTCCTCTGAAAAGACTGGTGTAATCTACAGCCACCCGTTTCCAGGAGTTACATAAAGCATTTTTGATGAAGCCAGATGCGTAGTTTAAACGTCGTGGCTGAAGTGAATGGAAAACGAATTTTCCCCTGTTTGGAATTTATAAGCAAGGGGGTTTCTTCAGATTACATAGAATTAGAATGAAGGATCATAGCTGCAGACAGAAAGTCTAGCAGGAATTATCACTACTGCTTTGAAGCGTATGAACGTTTGATAGCGCAAATTTCAAGAGCGCGTGATTACATAAATTAAAAGCTCAGTTGGATTTGTACTAAGAAATAAAGATGAACTTCAAACTTTGGTAGTCAAAGTATAAGATAAATTAGGAAATTAAATTTAAGTGAGATAATTATATGTATATATATATATAACACATCAATCAATAAGTTCCGAGACTAACCCAGAGATGGCGCTCGTAGTAAACCAGTAACCAGGTCTTTCTAGAGTACTAACCTTTGCTTGAAACGTGTCAAAATTTTAAGTCGATCGGACCAGAAACAGCTGAGTTATCGAGGTTGGAGTAAAGTCGTTTTGTAGTTTGTTTAAAAAATGGAAAAAACCGAGTTTCGTGTTCTGATAAAACATTGTTTTTTAATGGGTAAAAACACCGTGCAAGCGAAACAATGGATTGAAAAATGTTACCCGGACTCTTGTCCATCAAAAGCAACGATTTGTCGGTGGTTTGCCGAGTTTAAACGTGGTCGTACCGACACAAATGACGCGGAACGCTCGGGTAGACCTGTGGAAGCCGTTACACCGGAAAATGTGAGTGAAGTGACAAAAATTATAATGAAAGATCGTAAAGTGAAGCTCCGTGAGATTGCTGAGATGACACAGATATCATATGGAAGTGTATTTACTATCCTTCATGAAAAATTGAGCATGAAAAAGGTTTTTTCCAAGTGGGTGCCGCGATTGCTTTCGATGGAACAAAAACAGCAACGAGTCGATGATTCAGAAAGCTGTTTATCGTTATTTACTCGCAACAAAAAAGATTTCTTGCGTCGTTACGTGACCATGGACGAAACATGGATACATCACTACACTCCAGAGTCGAAGCGGCAGTGGCGCACAGCTGGCGAAAGCCGTCCGAAGCGTCCGAAAACGCAGCAGTCAGCTGGCAAAGTCATGGCGTCAGTTTTTTGGGATACGCATGGCGTGATTTTCATTGACTACCTCGAAAAAGGTAAATCGATCAACAGTGATTATTATATTGACTTGCTGGTGCGTTTGAAGGAGGAAATCGCAAAAAAACGACCGCACAGTCTCGGGACTTATTGATCCATGTGTTATATACGAGGTGTGGCTCTTAAATAACAATACAACGCGGCTGCAAAAAACTACGCATTAGCCAAACGCCAGCGACCGACAGCTGTTTAACGTGAAGCCTTCTCTTTCGAATATAGTGCCTCTCGCTTCTGTAAATAGATTCATATATCCGTAGTCTTCATTAGCGTTCGAGTTAATTTTTTGTTTCACCGGAAAAATGATAAGTGAGTCATGAACTGTTGCGAAATTTCACAAGAAACATGGAAACACTGCTACAGAAACTTATAATTTATTGAAAAAAGTATATGGAAATGAATGTTTATCGCTTGCACGTGTTTTTGAGGGGTTTAAGCGTTTTCAAAATGGCTGAGAAGTTGAAGGTTACTCACGCCCGGATCGACCTTCCAAGTGAAAAACAGATAAAAAAATATCGAAAAAGTTGGTAATCTGATTCGATCTTACCGTTGGTTAAGTATTCGTGCCATTGCCGAGACTAAATTAATTGACACATAATCCCCACGGCACATTTTTTTCACCAAGACAATGCGCAGGGTCATTTCGCATTGTTTGTAAGATATTTCTCGCCAATTACGGCATTCCACAGTGTTAGACCTTCCCACTGATACACTAGATCTTTCGCCATACGACTTTTGCCCATTTTCTAATGAGAAATCAGCACTAAAAGGAACAAGACTTAGGCCCGTTGAAGCTGGGAAGAGAAAGCAGCATGCATCCTGAAGGAGCTGACAGAAGACTTCCAGCCCTGTTTCGAACATTAGAAGATTCGCATGAAGCGCTATAGGGACAGAAGAGGGGTGTGTATTAAAGATGAAGAGAACTAATATGTATGGCATCAAAATTAAATGTTTTACACCCTCGGTTTCGTTATTTAATAGCAATATATATATATATAAACATCGATCAATAACTCCTGAGTCTAAATTGAAACAACATTTTGCAAAATTTTTATTCATCAACATAACACCTTTGTTAATCACCTTAGGTGATACAATCGTTCAACGCTTCCAAATCTTCAGTTTTTCCCGCAAGAAATCTTTTTTGTTGCGAGTAAATAGCGATAAACAGCTTTCTGAATCATCGACTCGTTGCTGTTTTTGTTCCATCGAAAGCAATCGCGGCATCCACTTGGAAAAAACCTTTTTCACTTCACTTCAAAAAAGCTTTTTCCTGGTCCGATCGATTTAAAATTTTGACACGTTTCAAGCAAAGGTTAGTACTCTAGAAAGACCTGGTTACTGGTTTACTACGAGCGCCATCTCTGGGTTAGTCTCGGGAGTTATTGATCGATGTGTTATATATATATATATATATATATATATATATATATATATATGGGGTTTTTGAACGATTGATGGATTTGGTTTGTGTCCTTAATTAATGCATACCCAAGGGTAATGTTTTAATTATTCATAAAGGAACATTTATTTATCGGACGTAGGACGAAAAATATTTACAAATTGGACAGAGACATACAGGTTGCCCTTGGGCTTACACTATATATAATTCCCGTGAGAGACCAACTATCTTCTATAATGCAATATTACTACTACACTACTACAGTATAGTGACCTTGCGCGCACAATATCTCTAATTCCTAAGCTTTCGATGGCTCCCGTCAGGCTCTAAATTTCAGTAGCGTCTCCTGGACTTCTATAAGTCTGTCCGCCCTCGGTTCTTAGCTTCGTCTGTCCGTGGTTTCGCGCCGGCACTTTCTTTACAGGATTGGCATCCTCTAGTGAGTTTGCTAGTTTCAACAAAAGTTTGATCTCCTCTTTTCCCCCATACACATACATATTCTGAAAAATTATGAATAAATACTTAATAAAATATTTAAACAGACAAAAAGAAATGTTAAACGAAATAAAAATTAAGTGAACAAAAATGGTACCTAGAGAGTTTTAAAGCAATTTCTGGCTAAAGACAGAATAAGCTGGGTTAAAGTAGCTTGATAGGTACTAAACTTCCTCGTATACGACTTCGTAAGTTTCAAAAAATCCAAAGTACGAAAGAACGCGATAATACACAAATGCATGAACAAAATTTATCTTTCTAAAAATTGAAAGAAAAAAAATAGCATGGAATCAATAATGTAAAAATGACTTACCCAAAATTGAAAGAAATGAAGAGTAAAATAGGTAATTAGATAAATTAAACATTCTTAAAAAACTAAGTTCTTCAAGATAGATATCAAGTACTCGAAATGCAATAAAAACACTTATCTCTCTATAAATTCAAAAAAGTTGCAATCTGTTGTTTAGTTATTAGTTGTTTGGTAAAAGAGTAAAATCGTCCAAAGAATGCGTAAAAAGTGCATGCTGTCTGTGTGCGATTGAAGTCTTCGCGGCTAGACCATTAACAAGCCGACTTTGAGGATCTATTATTGTGTGATGGATTTGAAAAAGGATCGCAATTCTCAAAGATGTTTAGTATATTTGTGATGTATATTAGTGTTTACGAAATTTATAGAATAATTGTGTAGCGAATCACTTCTTCTGCCCGACTCTTGTGCCAACACTCAGCCAAATACAACTAACTCTAAGAGTCAATAACTTACGCAAGCATACACCATTCAAGTCTCATAGAACTATTTATTTATCAATTTTGTAATATAACGCTTAGGGAATATTTTCTCTCCTGGGTGACCCCTTGGTTTAATTCACCTATTCGACTATTGAAAAAATAATACTCCCTTACCAAAATCTCTCCAGTTGAGGCTCTCTTGATTTCTCAAATCTTTTGCGACCGCTATCGCCTGTAACGACTCATCCATTGCTTGTAAGGCATACACTCAGTGTTAGCCCCACTCGGCCTCTATCCAATAAATTTCCTTTCTCTTATATACCGCCATGTCAATCACGTTTTACTATATTTCTACCCGCCTATAATTAACACAATCAAGCTTCTTTTTGGTTAGGAAGGAATTGCTTATTTCATACAATCAATCCTAATTAACGTCCCTAAGGTTAGAGAAGAGAAAATAGCTAATAACCCAACATCACAATTGTACTCTATGTAACTACTAAAGAATTTTTTAATTTGTTAAAGTTGTCTATTTTATATGTGGTTAAATTGTTATTACTTTGTAAAATGTTTTCTGAAATATTTCTATAAATAGATATCAGTAAATTGCTGTTCTAAAAAGGAATTTTAATTGTATGGAATTTGAGTCCTTTTTTCATCATAAAAGTTACTAATTAGTCTGTTATCAACCTTTTGTAAATCAAGATCGACAAATTCTCATCAGATCAGAGTCAAATGAAACATTTGGTTTAAGTACGTTAGTTTTACCAAAAATAATTAAATCATCTATTTAACGATAAAGGAAGTAAGAGTCATTATCAATGTATTCTATTACATAAAAATGTAAGTAAAGGTTGGCTAGGCAATTGCTAACAAGATCTTGTCTTTTGTTTAATTTTATGCAAGGCATTTTTGTTGGTCCAAATTACATTCAACGCATAAAAGTAATTAGTATCATAAAAACCAATAAAAAAAATTTTGAACCATAACATTTATTTGGTGTTAGGTACATTTTTATTCAAATCTATTTTAATATTATTAAATCCATCTGAATTAAAATGTTTAATTTCTGTTAAATCTGGAATTTTTATGGCAATTTTAATATCAGACCTATGCTAATTAATTCTAATATCCATAGCGCGAGAAGTCTACCAGATACAAATCAGCATATATATATATATATATATATATATTTGCTGATTTGTATCTGGTAGACTTCTCGCACTATGGATATTAGTGCGAGAAGTCTACCAGAAACGGTCTCCAATCTGAGATGTAAGAAGAACTCGTGACAAATTCAGAGCTCTTTAAAATGTGAGTTTTACATCTCCTATTATAAACTAAATTAGAGCCGAAATGATGAAGTTTACAAAAATTAAAAAAAGTAACATTTTTTGTATTGCAGATTAAGTACTCCATATTTCTAGTTTTATTCTTTGTATGGTAGAAGAGTTACAAAATATATCGCGCAGAAAAAAGTATATTTTTTACTAAATTTTATAATTTTTTATTTAATTATAATTAATTTTTGAATCATGAGTTATAGCTGTTTGTTAATTCTACGATAACTGTTGTAAGAGAAATACGAATATATTACCATTATTTCCGCGTTATGTTGAGGAATAGGACCCACTTGAAACAGGTTTTCAGTGGAAAGTGCCATAAATATTTAATATAAGTATATATACATTTTATATTAATGTGTGTCTTTAAAATATAGGTGATTTTAATTCGTTAGCAAATTTTTGCTTAATTAAACTGAGGAAAAGGCTTATTTCTCATTTCAATATGGGATGAAATATGAAATATATTTTACAAAAGAAAAAAGGAATTCACTTAAGCAAAAATATATGATAAATAGAAAATATGTATTCTGTAGTGAAATCAAAGTAATACTGAGATCTGAAAGGGAAATATTGAAAGTATGGGATATTACCATGAGTGAAAGTCCTGTGGGAAAAAGATAGTTTCTAAATATCAAACATTTTACTTGACATATTTGGAGTGAGGTAAAAGGAGAAAGGTTGCTTTCGATACATAATTACTATTCATAATTAAGATATTTTCGTTAAAAATAGTTCGATAGTCGTTAAAAATAATTTTTCGATAGTACACCGTAGCAATAGCACGAGGAAACTTAATGAAACGCAAAAATATAATATTTAAGAAAAGAAGTAGTTTCAATAAATATAAAATCATAAGGAGTATCAATCAGAAGCAATTATTTATTTCAGTTGTAATATATTTCAATCGTCAAGTACACACTGAGGAATATCGAAAAAAACGTATATAGAAGTGAGCTTTTGATTGAAATGAAATTTAATAAATATAATGATATAGGTCTCATATTCACTTGATCCCCAAATCAAGAGAATTAACAAATACAGAGTATGTAATTTAGAAAAATACAATACAGCTTCACTAGGGCATAATACCTCCTCCAGCTGCTATACTCGTTCATGTCGCAACACGGTCTGGCATTTAGTTTATTAGATGTCAAATATTGTCATGCAGTTGGATCCCCAAATCTTGAACATTCACGTACAAATATTGTACATAGTAACAAGGTGGCATTTTGCTTTTCAGCTCGTCCTTCAAATGCTCTAAAGGGGACAAGCGCGGGAAGCGGAATGGCAATGGAATAGTGTGAACATGACGTAGAACGTTTTGAGCTACTCGAGCCGTATGCGGGCGAGCATTAACCTGTAGAAAAAATTGACCAGGGAGACCACTTAGATAAGATCCCACGAATGGTTGAACAATGTCACCAGCGTAAAGATGATTCGTTACGGTTTCAAGCACCCCCCCCCCCAGCCTATTACGCGTGCTGGGAGGACAGAGTTTCGAACTACAGAGTGGGTGGAAAAGTACCTTTCTCCAGGTCGCTTCCACACCCATACGTGGTTATCTTCTGTCCTCAAAATGATCTAGAAGCCATCACTTAACACAGCGTTTTGCCAGTCTGTGGCATTCCACATCCTTCTGGCTTGACATCACTGTAAACGAATCAATGGGAGATCCACGAGCTCTTGAAACCCGATCCTTCGATATCGCCTTGTCGTTTTCTTGCTCGTTCCAGACCTAGTTCTTCACACGAGGGTACCATATAGTGCCCACTGCTCCCAACATATTTTGTATTTTGACGACCCAAAAGTTATTAAATCTATAAAAGAAAGCTAAAAGATAAAACTGTACTCAAGAAAACCGCAAACCAAAGCTTAAAAATGCATATTCATTCGGCTATCAAGAAAAACTATACAGAAAATGAAATATAATATTTTTAAAATTCCGAAACTGGCTTAAGATAGACTAAATGCTGGTAAAACAATGTTTCACTAGTACCAAAATTTCCCAAATGGAAAATAATGTTATAAACTAAAATCGTAGAGCATAAAGCTCAAAATATCAAGATCAAAATAGAAATTATGTAAAATACAAAAATATGTGTAACACAGAGAGATATAAACAATAGAAAAAAATAGAATAATAACGATCCAAGTATTAATGCAAATGATTAAAAATATTACAAACTGGCAAGAAACGCGGTAGGTGGTAAGAAAATTGACATAGAACTCCCTTTCAATTGGATATCTAATCTCTACCGGATGTTTAAAATAAAGTTTTCCATTAGACAGAAATATCACTGATGCAAGAAAAATTATAAAAATGTATTTAAAACTAAAAATTTAAAGCCCCAAAAGGGAGAAATGATTACATTTTATAATTATGGTATTCAAACTATTCTTAATAAAATTTCAAGCATAATATATTCACAGACAAATTCTTTAAAGAATAATCAAAATTATTGCATTGCAGTCACAACTCTAAAATAATGCAATACATTATTTTAATTATGTTTCTAAATATACCTTGGCTTGATGGACTAATCCATATTGGTACTTAATGAATCTCTTAAAGCAAAATTTATGTCTATTACCATATACATTACTAGAAAGTTTATTATCTTCCTTTTTTTTATCAAAAAAAAATATAAATATTCCAATTCATTCAAATTAATATTAGTTTGCAGTTAATTTAAATATTCTGGAGAGAAAAATAAAATAGTTTTAATATCTTTATTATCTTTAATTTCAAGGAAAGTAACCTGATCAATATATTTAAGCATCCTAACACTATATTAATCAATAACATATTAGCTAAACAATTACTTTCAGGTCCAATTTATGGTATACTTTTGATCTGACTTCTGGTATACTTTGATATTTTTTTACTGTACCCCATTATAAAGAAACATAAAATTTTCTCTTATAATAACTAATTCAAAGAGTTAAATTTTTCATATACCTTATTAACATTAAATGACTTCTAAATATTTTATAATTTAAATAAGATCATTTATGTCTATAGAATTAGAATAATATAGAAAAGATCTTCAGAATGATAGGCATAAACAAAATAAATCAGTTTAATTTTTTATATGTGACTTTGTCAACTCTACTTTTATTGATGGTAGTAATATTCAGCACATAGCATACATTCAGAAAGTTCCCGCTCTAAATTTTATAGAGTGGGGAAGAGTTTTATGAAATTTTAATGACGAAAATATGAGGATATATCCAATATAATTTATATTAATCATTTTTCTTATAAAACGCAATAATTCTAATAGAAATTTCTTTCTGGCTATTAATGCGCTCTGCTCTAACGAAATTATTATTCTGAAGATGATTATTAGTAAAATTAATGTTTAGTATCCTTTGCAAATAATAGCATAATTATCAAGTACTTTGCGTCTATAAGTAATAAAAAATCCATTCTGGAGCTTAATAAAACCTTTTTAAAAAAAATGTGCTCACTATTATTAAAATCTACTTTTCTAAAAACAATTTTTTAAAATCATTATTGATATTGCCTTTAAACTGCTTAATGCTTTTATTGGAAGACCATACTTAATTGTAAATTTAGAAATAAAATTATTAATAACTAAGATAATGTGTTTCTTAAGATGAAAGTTATCTTTTGGAATTTGTTAATTTATTCATTGTATTTCTTTTATTTTTATCCTCAACTATTTCTAAATCACCCTCATTAACATAGTAGCATGGTAATACACCTCATTGATATAAACTCTTTATAAACATTACACATCCATGCATCATTACTTGTATAAAATTAATTATAATTATAATTAAAGTAATACAGCCCTTTTTTTATTATATTTAAAAGAGTAATTTATTAAATTTAAAGTTTTGAGATTTTTAATAGGGATTAATTTTTTATATTTATTGGGATGGTTATTAAAAATTATCTTATGAAAGGATGTATTTATTAATGTAATCGAATATTCTATTCGTTCTGAATTATAATCTTTCAAATTCAATTTAGGGAACAAATTGTCTCATATATATCCTTAATTAAATGAATAGGCATACTCTCTATATTATTATCGTGCAATAAAATGTCAGTAAATTTCTCTTATTTTTATGCAAAATAAAAAATACTTTAAAATTTTAAAAATTAAATTCATGCTCAAAATTTCAAGAATTGTGTGTGTGTGTGTTTCTTAATATCATATTTATACATAATTTTTATCCTACTTTTCTTACAACAATCCTTTTTTTTCTCTCATAACCATAATTATTTTTACAAAACAATTTTCTGTCGTTATTATAATAAGAATCTGCATAATTATGTTTATAGTATATAACGTATTATTATTAAAATACATAGCATTTAAACCATATTGATATAATATCTGATAATATCCAATAAGGAATTTTTTTCACCAAATCCTATTTTTAATGCAAAAACAGTTTCGACTATATTCAATTCCGCATTGTCAAAATAAAGAAACCAAAAAAGGCCCAATTTCAATTTTATTATAAGTTCAAAACTTATTAAATTTATTTAAGAGACATATCTTATATTAATATTATTCGTAATTCGACGAATGCATTAATAACTGCAAATGTTACAATTTAGAAAGTACATACAATTATAAGTCTTACAAAGAAATAAAATTATACTTCTTATCTTGATTTTTATTGGTTATTTTACACATTTTACATCTAGATCTATGATATACATTAAAAAACAAGTTATTATTTTTACACATATTTCTGATAGCAGAATTGTAAAGACTATAATTGTTATTATTATTACAATATCTAATATATATCTTTAACTAATCTATTACATTGAGCAGTATCACCTAAATACTTTTCATTCCAAAATATTCCAGGTCTATATATCTTATTTAAGTTCTAGTAATTCACTATCCCTTATGCGCATGTGTGTGTGTGTTTTAGTTGAAGTAGTATAAAGTTAATATTCCTTTGCAGCTCTGCATTCCAGCGCGATATAAAGCATCTCATATAATTAACGAGCCTCAATGGCTCAAACCAGTTTGGACAATTCTTAAACCATTTCTGTCAGAGAAATTAAGAAACAGAGTAAGTGACAACCTTATATTAAAATGCAATTATTTTATATATATACACAAAGCAATTGTGACTGTGTACATTTTTCTGCACTTAAATTACCATTATTATGCCTTGTATGTTGAATAATGATTTTTATTTCCCAACAAATATAGTTTAAATGAGATAGAGTAAAAAGTTCTTTTTATTTCCCTTTTTTCAAATATATTGCAAGAATACTATAATAAATTTTCCTCTCCATAAAATCAAATATATTTATTTTTAGACATTTATAAAACTATCTCATCATATATATAAATAACACACTTATATAATTTCAATACTTTACAACAACAAAAAATTCTGAATACATAATTTAATATCATACCTGTTAAATGTTTCTAAAATATATAAGATTTAAAAATAGTTTCACATTTAAAGCTTTTAATTAATGCTCTTGGTCTCACTGAAATTGTGAATAAATTGCAACGTAATCCAACTGTGGGATTTCGGCAGCTCCTGTCAATTTAGTAATACTGACCTCTGTTTTTCCTTTAATTTGGTGTACAAGGGGTTAAAAGGGCAAATGTAATTATAATTATTTCGAATGCGGGCTCTTCTTGTCAGCCACATAGATTTAAAATTATAAATGTGCATAAAAGAAGTGAGAACTAATTGCTGTTTTATTTAAAAATCATCAATCGTTAAAGCCCTTAGATGATTTGTAAGTAACCTATAGAAAGATATATAATTATACGGATGTGGTTCTAAAAATAATGGAAACACTTATCAATATGAATAAGGTTTACAGACAAGTTTTATATCAATTACCTAACCGTCTTGTCATTATAATTTTTTTTTTCCAAAATAGTAAATATATTATTCTACAATCTAAAAGTTATTATGGAGCTCGAGGATTTCTTGTGTTTTCTTAGTCATGCGAGATCTCGGAGCTTACAGAATTTCAGAGAGCATACTTTTGGAACTTGCCTTGTAGGAGCATCTGTAACTAAACAAATGTTGTCGATGTCGGAGTTTCTAAAGGTACAATCTCGAAAATCAAGACAGCATAACACATACAAGAAGAAATAACATCCGCAAGACTGAAATTGTGAGGAAAGAAAGAGATGATTGAGAGCTACCATCAGATAATGAAGCGGATTGTGGCATCCTAAAAGAACACAGGGTAAACGAAAGTTACAGAAAAACTAGATAAATATCTGCAGATTCATGTATAAACTAATACAGATAGAAGTGAGAAGCACAATTCTACGGCCGAGTAGCTATTCCAAAATCACTTGCCTGAAATTTGAATGCAAACTGCTACTGAAATGGCATCACGAACATATAGTCTAGTCATAAGATGCATGGAAGTAATATGGTTAGATGAATCATCGTTTACATTGTTTCTCACAATTAGATGTGTTCACGTATGGCGAACGCCTGCACAAGCGAATCTTCCATATTTCCTTGTTCTAATTGTGAAATATGGAAGCTGCTCTGTTTTAATTTGGACAGATGCATTGTAATGTCTGACAGATGACAATGTAATGACAGATGTCTGTGGCATATCCACTTTCCTCGGCCTTCTTCAATGTTTGTTGGT
>BMAW01014934.1:171028-237896 GCA_019974015.1 Nephila pilipes | reverse complement strand
CTTTTTTTTAAAAAAAAAAAAAAAAACCCTGAAAGAAATATGTTTGGTTAACTTTTTGATTAGAATAAGCATGGTTGGATTAGTTCCATGTGAATTATTGTATTTGAAGTATCGAAATGAACTGTTTGTTAGAATTTTTTATTTAATATGCATATCTGGTATTATATGTGTTTTAATGTGCTTTATTATTATTATTGATATTTGGAATCATATTTTTTTTAATTATCATTCAATATAATGTGTTAATTTCTTATTGTTGATGTTTGTAAGTTCCCTAGCAAGAACACTCACTTGTTAAAGCAAATTATTCAAATTTTGAGTTTCAAATTTAATCAAAATTTTTGAGTTTAATGTTGTTACAACTCAGGAGATATTGTAGTACCTGTGTGTGAAATAATATGAATCTTCCAAGTATCATCTTATTTTATGGACGGAATCCTTCGTAATATTTTAATAACATTAACTTTTCTCCAGAGAAAAGTTTTTCGAAGGGGGAAGGAAGCTGTAACGTCTGTGGCATATCCACTTTCCTCGGCCTTCTTCAATGTTTGTTGGTCGAGCTACCAACTTTGACACTCATGCATCTGGACTGCCCGAGCGACACCTGATCCCCGAGATGAGAGAAGGGGGATCGTGGCTATTTCGGCAGCTTGTGAAGATTGGGGGAATTCGCCGACGAAAAACCGTTGGAGGTCGATGGCCCTAAAAGAGCGTCAGTCCCTGCTTGGTTCCCGGTCCAGACGGACGTCTTGGTATCTCCTGTCACATATTTTTGTATAATCGCTGTACATAGTCACATTAAATATTTTAAACTTAAAAATCAGAATTTACCTATTTGTCTGATTAACAATAAATTATCTTCAAGCGGTACAGTATCGTGAGTTTCTGCAGGATTTGTCATAATGTCGAGTAGCTTCAATGAAGTATGTTGACATTTTAGCCAACTAGGTGCACCCCATAATCTAAAAGTTATTTTTTTAAGAAATGTCTTTTTTCAATATGATAATTATTGAATTCATACAAGAAGACCTGATCAGATGGTTTGAGGAGTATGAAGAAGATAAAATTACATATTTATTATGGCTATTTCAATCTCTCAATATTATTGAACCACTCTGGTCTATTTCAGGAAGCAGAACTTTCGAAACCATTGCCTACTTCAACCTCTCCCTTTAAATATCCCCGATATCTTCATGAAGAATTTTATAATATACATTTCTACATCGTACATGATTTGTACAATTCTATTTCCAGACGTTTTCAGGGAATTATACAAACTGAAGATGTCTTAAAGCCCTATATCAATAAATGTTTTTGTATTTTTTGGTGGTGCTTCCATTATATTGGTAATAACTTGTATATTCCGTACAGCAGTTATTTATGAGAATTATTACGTGCTTCTTTATTTAGTACAGGAAAATATATAACCATATTCTTCAGGTCTTTTTCTTTATTTTTATTACAACCAAAGTAATACAATTGCAGACAAATTTATAAAAATACCAATTTATAAGAAAATCTCATAAAAACATATTATTGTTACACGTAAAAAACCGAATTTATTTATTAACTATTAATAACATTCGAAACCAGCTTAACAATCCTTAAAATAGTCAGCTAAATCATCGTATCTTTAAAAATATTTTTTAAATTAATGCAGGTAATTTCTTGAAAGATTTATGAAATAATGAAATGTAAAATTACGAATCCAAATGCACTCTCTAACCTTCTTATTTTATATTTACCTTTTCAAAACGAGCTGAACTTTTCTGATGTACCTCGGCAAAAAAATTGACTACTATATTCTAGCTTTGAAGAGTTGCGAGTCCATGTTACTTCTGATAACAAAATCGTATCAGTGCACGTTGTTCAAAGATAACGAGCAGTTTATTTAAGATATGTTAGAAAATATTCTCCAAGAGTGTAGAAAGATAGAAAATGATGAAATAGAGAATCGGGAAAGGGAAGACGAGCAACTAGCTGAGCATTTGAGCTTGAAAAACTTAAATTGTATGAACAAAATCCTCTAAAGACAACTATAAATCCCACTCAAATTGATTTTAACCCCCTGCGGCTTGATTTAAAAGTTTTAACTACGTTTGTCCCTAATACAGATGATACATCATTGTAGTGATATTGGTAAATTAATAGCAAGAGAACGTGAAGAATTATTCAAAATTATGCCCACATTTATGCTATATTGTTGTAAAGATTCAAGTTAACTCCAGAGAGATTTTCTCTTAGTAGATACCAGAAACGCGATCATTTCGCGTGGAAAAAATTTGTTTTCTTTTTGAACTGAAAACTTACTTTGAAGTTTGTCTCAATGAATTAGAACTTAATTTATTTGACCTGTTAAAGAACTGATCAATGCTGATCAAGATAGAAAATGTTTTGACTACATTATAAGAATTACCATTTAGATAGTTGTAAACATTTAATGACTCTTTCGGGTTGACTGAAAAGTTGAACTTACATGAAAATATAAAAATATTCTTATCAAAAATTTGTAACATTTCTTAAATCATCTGAACTGTACAAACTTTGGTGTTAAGGTAATACAAGTAGTCTAGAATTTAAGGAAAAGACAGTTCACAAGAAATGAAAAAAAAAATGATATTTCGGGTAATTATAAAGGTACTTTCTTTAACTAGAGCTTTATACCATAACATTTACTATCTACCTATTTTTTATTATGGCTGTGGTAATCCTGGATTTATCAAAGCAAAATATCCAAAGGATTCAAAGAAAAAAAAACAGTGCTACAGTCAAAACTATACAGATGCTCACTTGTTTCACTTCTCCAAGTTACATCATCTTGACAAAGACGTTTATGAAGCTACAGGTACAGTTTGTGCTGATACAGGAAACATCCAGTCAATTGGTGGGGACTTAATGTTTATCTTTTAAAATAATCGTGAACACAAAAATTGACAGAATTACATCTTTCTTTGTGTCTGGCAGATGGTCAACAATCCACATCATTAGTGCAAATTCCTACAGCTCCACTCATCATACATGGTCGAGTTTTCTCAACAGATTTAATTTTACTGCCACATGCAAAGGGTAATCTAATTCTTCTAGATGTTGACTTTTTAAAGACATCAGAAATCGTATTATTTGATGACAAACGAAACTGCAGATACCTTTTTCGAAAGGTATTTCCTTACTTACAGTGAATAGCAATCCTGTTGAAGAAAATAGTAGCTCTTGTACTACAAGTGCAATTACAAATGCGGTTTAAGTACAAAGCAATCCTATTAATGAAATTTAAACCAATAATCTATGTTTGCGCGAAGAAGGTCAGACACTTGATGCAAAAAAGGAAATAATTAATGTAATGAAAATGAAGATATTTTCAGACTAAAGGAAGAACCAACTCCATGTATAAAAGATTTTATAAACACAGGAGACCACTCAACAGTTTCAACTTCCCCTTATAGACTGCCTCCAAAAAGGAAAGAAATTTTAAGAATAGAAACTGATGATCTTTTAGCCAACAGTGTTATAGAAGAGTATGAATTCCCATGTGCAACACCAGTAGTTTTAGTTCTCAAGCCTATTGGAACCATTAGATTATGGTAAAATCATTGGAAGCTAAACTCAATATAACTGTACTTGATAAGCATCCATGCCCTCTCTTGGATGCTCTATTATGTGTTGCAAAATCGACTGCCTTTATGTCTATTCTTTACTGAAAATCAGGCTATCATTAAATAGAGATCAAACCCAGCAGATCAAGAGAACACTTCATTTGTTTTCCCTTTTCGTATATTTAGGCATAAGAAATATCATTTAGTCTCCACAATGCTAAAGCAACCTTTCAGTGTCTGATAATCCAGTTTCGTACTGGACTGCCTAGAGTGAATATACTTGTATGCTTTGATGGTATCGTTGTATTGTGAACACCTTTGAAAAGTATATTGAAGACTTGAGATGGATCTTTGACAGACTTAACAAATTTAAGTTATGTGTAAACAGAAAAAAATATGCAATATCTTACGCTAGGGACAACTCTTTAGGGAATAAATGTGATCGGGGTAAACTGTAGCAATACAAAACTTTCGTCGTCCGAGAAATGTTAAGCAATTACAGTCATTTTTATAGACTGTTCAAGATACAAAACATGCATTCCAAATTTTTCAAATATTACTAGATCCATAGCATTTTGACAAAGAAAAATGTTGTTTGTAAATGGTGCAACAAACCTTCTAAATTCTCAAGCAATGCTTAGTAACCCTCCAGTTATTAAACAAGTTGATACGACAAAGCCTTTTGTCAACCTAACAGAAGCAAAAGGTTACTCTATGACTCTGTTGAGAAAAATTACTGATGACGAGATGAAAGTGTTTAGACTTTTAAACTCTACTGAGAAAATTAACTCTACAGTTGAACGAGAAGCTTTGGCTATGCCTTAAGCAAATTTGTGGTTATATTGAAGGTGAAGAAACTACAGTGGCATCTGACCACCAACCGTTAAAGTGGCTAGTAAATTTAGTATCACTAACTGTAAGATTAACCAATTGGGATATCAAGGTACAATTTTACAATTTGTAGATTGATTATTTTCCAAGGAAACGTAATGTCATTGCAGATATGTTTCCCAGACCAGAGCAAAAACGATGAAGAAACATTTTGTGAATTAAAAATTATAGATATTGAGATTTCTCTACAGCTGCTGGTGCACTTAGGATTGAACATTTGAAGGATCTTGAGTTGTGAAAAAGATTATAGAATACTTTGAAAATGTCAACAAAAGAGCTGACTTTACCTTTTGGACTGAAAGAGTATACGTTATGAATCAGATTGTACTTTACCGTTATTCACCATACTCTGATGTGAAGGAGACTTAGTTGTCCCACCTCATGAGAGCGAAAATATACTCAAATTATGCGTCAATTGCTTCTCATTAAAGAGCTTACGGAATGGTATGAGAAAATATATCACTGATTATGTGAAAAGTTCTGCAGATTTTGCAAGGTATAAAATCACAAATCAAAACCCTGCTTATCTTTGTAGGCCCAACACAACACTTTGAAAGTATAACAATTAGACCTTTCGAGCTCTTGTCGAAAAGAAGTAAAGGCATGAAGTGGATATTCATTGATGAAGATTGTATGACAAAATGAAAAGAGTTATTCCCCTTAAAGAAACTTACTGCAACATAATGTGCCTAAACTTTGTTAAATGAAGTCTTCCTAAGATACGGATTGCCTCGTCGTCTAATTTACGACAATGGGACTCAATTCATTAGTGCGATCATGTAATAATTATGTTATGTTTTGAATACCAATCAAATCCTCATTCCTCTGTAGGCCATAACAGTGGAAAGAAAAAATAGGGATTTGAAACCTTGCTTGGAGCATTGATGATAGGTAATAACCATATATTGTAGATTTAACAATTAGTAGCTATTAGGTTCTTAATGAATGCTGCCAAATTTGAAGCTACAAATTACAAGGCGGCATATTTAACTTTGCAGTCAAATCACGTAAATAAAATTCTGAATATAAACCTAATGATTTTGTTTAGGTAAAGCTACACCGATTAAATAAAGCATGCCAAAATAAATGTCAAAGTTGATGCCTAGGAAAGATGGTCCCTACATTGTGTTGTCCCAGAGATATTCCACTATCTTTATGGTCTCTACATTGTGTTGTCCCAGAGATCATCTACTATCTTTGTGGTCGCCAGTACTGAAACACCCGATGAACCTTCAGGGGATCACGCATCGGCTCTAACACATTTTTAGAATACCACATAATCACTATTTCCTATATTGTACACCAGGAGTAGAGATAAATCTTAAAAATGATCGTTAACTCCAAGACAACATGCTGTGGAACATGCAAAATCGTCCATTACGCAACCATCACGCCTAAACGGTCTTCGAGGGTGTATGGGGAGGATATAACCGTCCTGTTTTACATCTGCCTTCGCAAAAACGAATACAACTGATCTCTCGCTCTTCACACTCAGGAGAGAATGCCAGATCAGTTAAGTTCTAAGATGTAAATGAATCATTTTGCATAATTATTAACAACAATGGAGGTCCATAACTTTAGAATAATGAAATTTGATTTTATTTCATGGTAATTCATTATTGAGTTTTTTTCATGTGTTTAAGTTATCATATTTTTAAATAGAAAAGTTATTATTTGTCTCTTGAATAAACACTTTAGAAAAGTGTAAATAAGAAACATTTATTATGTCAACTGTTTTTAACACTTTTTTTTAAAAAAAATTTAAAGAAAAAATATTCCTCTTTAAGCCGCCTCCCGTACTTTGAAAATATTCCTCACTTGCACAAGAAATTTGAAATTTCAGCTAATTCCATGATGAAACGTTGGTTACCTGTAAAGAAAGGCATATGTCCATGACGATAAAATTATTTTTATGTGTTAATGAAATATTTTACGTAAGGTAATTTTTTTTAAATTTTGATTTTAATTAACGAAGAATCATTAATAGTTGTAATTACATTCTTTATTGATTAATTTAATTGAAATATATCAAATGTAATCCATGTCGAATCAGTAATAGCAGAAAATCACAGGTAACACCTTTTAAAAACCAATGTTCAGAAAAAAGAGATTCATACTTATAAAACCAAACCCTTCCCAAGAGTTAAAATCTTTATCGCCTAAGGAGTATAAATATGCGAGATAATTTATAGCATACAAAATATTAGTAGAGCCTATTAAGAAAAGAGTTCAATAACACAGAAAATGATGATTTATGAGTTATAAACGTATAAAAGCAATTTTTAAATTTCTCATCATTTCAGGATTTTTTTTTTTTTTTTTTTTTAGTTTCTAACAAGAAAACTGCATAGAAAGAAAAATTTAAATTGCAAATAAAATGTTGATAGTTTTTCCATGTACTTTTACCAAAGCAATTTGAATTAAATTCATAAAAATTGTCTTCTTTTTTTCAGGTATATTTCCATTCCAGTTCAGATAAACTATTTGATTACTTTCCCCGCGCTATTCTACCTACCGAATATGGAGGAGACCTTAGAGAAAATTACTTGGAAAATTGGTTAAGGAAGGCCAATGCAGATCACAAACACCATGGGGTTACTGGCCAACCTAATTACTTCTAACATTATGTTTATCTGTTGTCAAGTTAAAGAAGTTACGTTGTATTTCTGTAAAAAAATAGTTGAAAAATTAAATCTTCTTTTGTACATAAAAATTTTAGTACTCTTATGGACGTTTCTGTTATACAACAGTTATAAAAATGTCATCTGTAAAGACGAACGAAGAATTATTTTCTAAATAGACAATCTCTACAAACAGAATAAATATTTTATTATTTACCATTTTGATGATTTGTTCACCTCTTTTTTATTTTATCATTCATTTTTCTATTAAATTTTAATATTTTTGATTTATTTCTAATATATTCTTACATTTTTTTAAGAAATCTTTACTGTTTCTGTTTTCTTTTCTTTATACACAATCTTTTCTTCTATTTTTAATATGTATTATGTTTATTTTGCTCAGACTTCCTGAAGTATATTCCTACACATGAACACAATTTTGTAAGTTTCAAAAATTAGTTTGGTGTTTTAGGTTATTTCTCCTATACAATAATATTTTACCAAAAACATTTTTTATTGTAATTAAAAAAAATTCTTAGAAAATATATGTTAAATTAGCAGTAAAGGTCGAGAGAGTCGGAAGACAGAGATACCTTTTCTGAACCTTACACTTCTTAGGTTTGATTCCCGATTCCTATAAAAAATGTAGTGTTTCCGAATACTTAAGTAAACAGGACTGATAAATTGTTTACACAGTTCGTTCTTGTAAATACGAAAGGATCTAATGTAGGACGTATTAAATGTAACTAGTCTGCCTCACACGACTGCGATTTCAAAATTTACAGATTTCTCATCAACAATTTATTTCATAGTCTCACAAAACCAATTTTATTCTTCTGATCTATTAAAAATGAAATTATTTCAGATTTGGGTTTTACATTATTAAAACCGCAGGTAGTCTTTCCTTATTTATATGCATCAGTATCTCAATATAATATCGTTATCATCATTAATACTACACATACATACTCAAACTCGTCTCTCTCTCTCTCTCTCTCTCTCTCTCTCTATATATATATATATATATAACACACAAGTTCGATTGGATTTACTTTCCTCTATTTCAACTGGCAATGAGAATCATTGCTCAGACTAAAACGACTCTCAACAGTAAACAGAACCTGGCTCCATTGATGAACATGCCCAATCTTTGTGTTCGTGACACCACTGTAAAAATTGCTGCCGATGGGCTGCTGTTCGTTGTTTGCTTGTATGCAGTTTTAAAGATGACGGACGAATAGGACACCTTTGTGCAGACGTCTGGCCATAAAACCATAATACCTAACCGATAACCGATTGCAGTATAACCGATAACCGATTGCACATAACCGATTGCAGTATGCAGTTCCTGAAAAGTGTCGGAGGATGATTGGTTCTCATCTATTTATGCTAGCAGAATAATACACCGGTCATCATTTGCTGTTGTTTTTCTCTCCCAATCACTGTCAACCTTTCACACACATCTTGCCTGCCTTTTGGAAGGTTTTCTAAGCTCTTGAGGGTACACTTTTGCCAATTTCAAACTCTTGTGCAAAGCTCATCAAACTAAGCCTATGTTCAGGCTTGCATATCATTCTATCACGTTTAAAGGTATTGTGATGATTTCTTGTTTCCATTATGAACGTACAATTCACTTTCACTCGCAGAAAATTTCTGAAAAAGCTTCCCACCCACTTCCATCTAAGTAACCTTGACGCTGAAGCGCATTCTGCCGTAACGTCCCTTCTAATGTCAAAGTTCTCCTATTAACATATGCATCACCTTTCTATCTAGCAAATATTGACAAGAAGATGATCTAGCAGATGACTCAAGTAATCCAAGCTATGGTGCTGATATGCGTTAGTAAATGGTAAGTTTTTACTTTAAATTGCATTTTCTCAAAAGCTTAAATTTCAACACAAAAGGAACATTTTGAAAAAGCCTACATATCATATAGCTTTGAAACTTGGTACATATGTTACTGGTATATAAATGAACAATTTAATGAGAGATTTTGCCAAAATATTCATTCAAAATAATTTTAGTGGTTAAAATGTACACAAATTTTCTTTGTTTTTTAACTTTTCACATGTTTCTGCACATAATAATTTTTTTTTAAAAAAAAAAAACTTTTGAAATTTCAAAAAAGCTCTAAATATAATAATAATTATAATAATAACTATACAATAAATGAATACAAAAAAATTGGTAACTTTACAACTAGTCAATTTTCTTAAAAATGTTCCTTAAACTTTTTCGTTTTTAACATTACGGAGATATGAAAAAGGTTATAAGTGACCCTCCTTAATACAATTTGCTACATTTTTTTAAAATTCTATAAAAATATTACACCTTATTTATTTATTTTTGCCAATTTTAACTATGTGTTTTATGTCCGAACCTTTTAATATGAACTTGTAACACTGTAATTTACCACTACTTTCCATGTACTATTAAACGGTAGCCAGATGGCCCCACATGTTCTTTTGGTGAAAAGGACGACTAGCGAGTGCAAGCTCGATCGAAGGCGAGAGACTTCGTTAAAAAGAGCGATGGAGTGATGTTCTTGAATCTGTGTTTTATATAGGTTTTGTATCCTGTCTTGTGTTGTGGAATGTGTCGAGCATTAAATAATATTTGTTCCTGAAACCATTCCGGTTGTTGATTATTTCGTTCTAAAATAATTACAACATTGGAGGGAATATAAACTTTATTTGTTTTCTGGATTTACTCTTCAAAATGTTAACGACGTAAATATGACATAATCATATCACTTACGAAATTTAAATATAATTTTCATCTTTGTACAAAATTATTTCATGCATAAACACATTGGCTACCTTCGTACGATATTTTGTGTTAATTAAAGCTTTGACTTCCAATTATTTGATTTTACCTGCCCTTGCTTAACGTTTGGAATTCAGTGTTGATATTGACATTTGGGGCCCTCAGCTTCCATCTAGCCCGAATCATAGAAAACTGTGATGTTGCTTGGAGCATATAGACTTTATTCTTGACGTACTATTCTTTGATGTACTTTATTCTTCTACTGATTTCTATTGGCTGGTGCTGAATAGATGTTGTATTTCTATCGGCTGTTCTGGATATTGGTAAAAGTTGAGTTTGAAGGCTTGTTTGGAAGACTTTGAGATGGTATTGGTAGCAATTATATTGGTTGGGAGTAAGTGGCTCGTTTAATTGTGATAGGCTATTCAAATAGTATTTTTTATGATATAAGTTAGATTAGAGGAGCATATCCGACATTGGATTTAAATTAGTAATTAATGCATTAAAAGATAACAATAAACTAAAGAATTTATTAAAAGTAGAAAAGTAAATAAAATAGATTTGTAAAGCCATTCTTCCTTTTTCAATTCTACTGCCATCTTTCTTGAGGACAGTCGATAAACACTAGACTCCAAATGAGAATACGTAAGAGAAAGATAAAATACATTATTAATAGTCATTGAAGATTAGATAAAGACGCTCTGTCTCGAATATCACTTGCGAGTAATTCTTCAATTCTAAATAAGGATGAACTGATAACAGTGTGGAAAATAAAGATATAAATAATCATTTTGCTTTCTAAGTTGAAGTTAAGTTTGATTAACGGGAAATATCATAGGAACTGTGCACGTGTTTGTAAATTGTATACAATTGAGATTTTTTAGGGTGACCCTTATAAATTAATCTTCAGTTTAATATACTAAAACCACAGGATTTCAGTGTTATAGAAAATCGAGGAAGAGAAATCTCCTCTTTTTCATTTAAAAAGAAAAGTGTTCGAATTTATCGAATATTAAATGTAATTTTCCCTTTATCACAAAATGTTTCAACAAATTTAAGTTGTTTACTAAGAGCAAAATTTATAATTTGTGGTTTTCGGAATATTGTGAGTGTGACTTTATCATTCTCTTTTTGGTTGTTGTGGGTGTCGGTAAAAGTCGAAGTTGAAGGCTTTTTTGAGATTCTGAGTGCAATTTTGTAAACATTATGCTGGTTAGAAGGAATTGACTCGTTTGACTGCAAATGGTTGCCCAAATAAGAGTTTCTTAAGTTATATGTCAGATGAGAAGAGCATGTCTGACATTGAATTTTCTTAAGATATTGATGCATTAAAACGTAAAAATAAATTAAAGAATTTATATAAAAAAAAAAAGTTAATTTAATAAAGTATATATAAAAATCTGAATATCTTTCATGTTTTATCATATTAATATTTTCAATGTTTTTAAGGAATTAAAGAAATAAATAAATTTATTTTCCATAAGTTTGCGGAAAATAGTTAATTTCAGAAAAAAAATTCTAAAAATTTCTTTATTGCGCATGTATCGTCTAGCTTTGGTAATCGTTTTTAAGAGGATGAATATATTCCTTAACTTTAATGTGTGTGGGTGCCTGTGCTGGTTTCAGCATCGGAGCCCCAACAGGGCATGCATAAGTAATAACAGGAATCCTAATGGAGGAGTATAAATCAGGATCTTTTCTAAGTTCATAGTTAATTTCTATTTAATTAGGAGTAAACACTATAGGAGCTACTCACACATTTGCAGATTGTGTAGTTTCCCTTTGAGATTTTCGTTTAGTTGGGAAGCGGAAGTCTCCTATTTTTCATGTAAAAAGAACGGCTACCGATTTATCGAGAGTTAGATTTAATTTTATTTTTTTCTCAAAAATTTTCAACAATTTTAATTTGTTTATTGACAGAAAAATTACGGTTTGTAGAAAAAATTCGTCCGAATTTCGCGAGGGTGTAGTTAGGGATATTATTTAATAAATATTGCCCTGAATTATTAATGTCCTATCAACTACCCTGAGGCACATCTGCTTTGATTCTCCCGGGGGAGGATAAGAGAGAGTTTAGAATACCAGCATGATTATGTTGTTAATGTAAGGGTGCAGAAGAGAGAGAGAGTTGAATGACAAAAGGAGAAAGTGGATAGTGCTACGTTTATTGGTGAAAATGTTCAGTCAAACTCTATCAAGAGAATTCGATATGTCTGAAAAGATAGGCAAATGTTTATTTGGGAAACCAGATAACGTTGTTTCAAGGAGATTCAGGACTTCATGGGTAAGAAAGTATTTTAGAGAAGCCATATTGGTTAGGATTAATTAAACTATTAGCTACAGTGATAGAGTAACGTCGAGTAAGCATGTGTTCTGTAATTCTTCCTTTTGATGGATAGTAAAAAAAAAATGAATTTTATTTATTTGGGAGAAGGAATTCAGTAAATGAAAATGCCAACTGCAATAACTTTGAAATGAAATTTGCTACTGATGGATTTATTGGAGACGCTACATCAGCGTCTCAAGGTCAGTCAAGAGAGAAAAGCGCTATACTTGTTTATCGCAATGTTTAGAAAATCGAAATTTAAGAGGATGTTATCTTTGCAACTGTGTATTAAAGATAGTAATATTTTTATATTTATTAAAACATAATTTTCGAAAGTTTTTGAAAAGTCATTGGATTTCTAAAACTGTGAAAAGATTTTTAGGAATGAATATGTTTAACGTTAAATCCAAAAAACATTTTTTTGAAATATATTGTTTATTTTTAACTTTTTAAATATAGTTTAAATACAAAGGTTAAAAAATACTTTAAGATAATATAAATCGACAAACTTTAAATGCTCTGTGTTTGATTCTTAATCTTCATCTACAGTGTATATTTGAATTATCGCAAAATATATCAAGGTTTATATTGAATAATTGTATGTCAGAAGATGAGAACACTGAAACTCTGTAAGAAAGTTAAAAATTTTATCTTTAACGCAGGTAATAATTATTTTTATTACTTTTCATACATTAATAATTACATTTCTTTGCAGTAATTCTCAACCGTAAAAAGAAATTATATTAATATTGCGAATCATATTTATTTTCCTTAATACCGTATTTAAATTTGAGAATAAGAATGAGTAGAGTTGAAAAAAAAAGCTTTCTGTTTTATATCTTTCCACAAAATCTCCTTCATACGAAAGCATATATATCCTAATGAAAAATAAGTATTATATTACGTTTTTGTTATAAACTAGTGAGTTAGTATTTGTTGATGATACTAACAAGTATGTTTTTGAAATAAAGCTATGAATATCAATTTTAACTCCACTGACAAAACACTGGCATTTTTTCAACAATAAAAATTTGTTAGATCATATACAAATCTTTAAAAGCAGATGTTTAGAAGAACAAAGTTAAAAAATTTATTCATCCACTTACGAAATTTCATCGCTTCAGCTAAGGTTACTAAGAGCTAGAGGATATCAATTGCAAACAAGTTTAATTACCTTTTCCACAAGGAAAAAAACTACCCACCCAATCCGTTTCGATTAAGGGTTAAAAGAAATGCTATTGTGATCTTAATAGATGATTTTATAGAAATTGTAATATGAATTATCAGCCTCATATTTTTTCTTTAAATCATTTATCCAATCCTAGTAGAAGTTTCTAAAAGTGCCAAAGATCCACCAAACTATTTAGGTAAAATAGAAGATGGATAATGCTTGCTATCAGCATATATTGTGGACTACCATGACATTTTACCTAGGAAAGAGAAAAAAAAGAGCTCCTAAGACATTTAATGAACATTTAGATAACAGAAGCGAAATTAGATTAATAAATGTTCTCAGTAACAAATTTTTCGTTATCAAGCACGGAAATAAAAATAAAAATATCTCATATTAATTCTGAAATATTTTAATTTCATTCACATATTATTCTAATAACTGAAGGTCTAATAGTCAAAAGAGTTAAATTACTTCTCACCAATTAAGTAATATTTTTGTAATACAATAAATCGGTGAAACCTTAAATCGTAAGACAATAGAACTTTTTTTTTCTTTTGGTATTATAATACTATATTAATGAAAAGGGTATAAGGAAAATAGTAAACTGTTGTAAAAATGCAATTTCAAAAATTAGTTTCTTTGAAGAAAAGGTACAAAAAAAATTCTGCTAGAATTTTGGAAATACAAACCTTTTTTGAAAAACCTTTAAATAGGTTTAACTACCATATATATGCAAAGAACAATTAATCAAACAACCATCCAATTAACTTTGATAAAATACATATTAAAACATTTATGGAATTGCTTATATTATTCATTTTCATTCGTTACATTACTAATTGTATGTATGATAAAAAAAGAAATTAATGGTAGAAAATTGTTTCTCACCCTTTTGAAATTATGAGCCACAAAAATGGTTGTAAAATACTGTTCGATTTTCTGAATAATATATTGTCATTGACACAATCTGCTATTTTTATTCAAGCAGACAAACTAGTCTGAAAACGATATTTATTATTAGTGTTGCAGTTATAAAATACAAACATTCATCGACTTCTCATTATTTTTCTAACATTTGAAAATTATGATAACGCTTAGAACTAATTTGTTATAAAATTGGAATTCTGCAACTAAATGATTCTAAAATCAAAATTCTTTGGAAAAAAGATACGTTACAAAAGTTTTTGATTGAAATGAAAAATGCACTGAAAATGCAGTACAAAGACGGAGTGGCCAGAAAATTATAAAAATTTCAGGTTAGACGCACGTCACCGAGTTATGCGAACGATATGAAATGCTCAGCTGTCTAGCTCAAATTGAAGAAGATATAAGGAAATGTATCTGCAGAATGCTCAATATTCGTGTAGTTATTTCTTCTAGAGAAAACATCGTAGAAAATTTGTTCTTGTCTGAGAGAACACGAGTAATAGCATAGAATTCCAGGCCTTCATGAACGGAGGCAGTTCCAGCAGACAAACGATTTTAAGAGAGCAGGTTGAGAAGGGCAGGTTAGCCCATTCGGTAAATCTCAACTGGCATATACCGAAATAATTTGAATAACAATCAGATACTAGGGTAGTTCAAAAAGTACCTGTGGAAGGAATGTGAAATGAAAATGGTTTAACTTACTATACAATTGTCAATTGGTATTTCCTCCTATTCCTAAGAAATCCATGTGTTTGAAGCTCATCGCAATCTCATACTTTGTGGCCATAACTTTAAAGCCGATGACAAACTCTTCGCCTTCTTTAGGAACAAAGGAACATCTTCTTACATTGGAAACAACTAATTACTTTGGATGTTGCTTGGTTTTTGATGTACTATATAATAAGGAATGTATGCCTCCTCGAAGGCTACAACTCGACACAAAATGACAACGACAATTCAATGTGGCAGTAATCAAATTTTTATCAGGTAACAAATGGCTACCAAATCAAAACTAACATCTGAATCAGTATCAAAACATAATTTCCATTGTATATTTCCAAACAATTACCTTTAGCATAATATATTTCACTGGAAGTACCCATTGGTAACACCAACTTCGCATTTTCGTCGAAAACACACAATTTTCTAAAATTTGTCTTAATGAGTGAAATACACCAATCTCCTAACTTTCATTGCGTGCTTCAAAGTCCTTATTACTTCTACAGACAATCTTCAAAGTAGACACATACAAAAAAAAGTCATTTTATGCTATCGATGTACTGTTTAGGGTTTATTGGATTATTAATCATCTAACTAAAATCATTTGGCGAGACACGAGTATCATAATGATATAATTCATTTCCCTTTAGGAATGGGGAATATTTAATATATGCTTATATCATACACAAATTTAGTTTAAAATTATAATGATAACTATTTGTGTAATTAACATTTTTCAAAGGGTTTTTTTCTTAAATATATTTAAATAGGTCCTCGAGATTTAAAATTTAAAGCAATGTTTTCTTAAATGTGTACTCATTGTTAAACATAAAATTTTTAAAAATAATTCACGAGGATTTGAACTAAATCTTTATAAGAGATGAAATCTCTCTTTTAAAATTTGCAGAGTATTCTTTAAAAATCTCAAAATACTTATCAATGGTGGAATTTTGCATAAATTGTTAAACTTATAATTAAAACTGAAATCATTTATAATAATCATTAATTACACAGTTATGTATATCATAAAATTATGTCAATTAAACAATAACGATTAGTCTATTGTACACACTCTAATATAACTGCAAGAATTTAATTGTTATATAGTATGTTTTCATCGCCAAATACGTTTCATAAAGAGAGTGTTTTGAATAAACAAACTCACTTTGAGAAAAATGAAAGCAATCAAAAGGAAGAACCGTTGAAAAACATTAAGCCCCTGAACATGCATTCACTTTAATTCAGAAACAATAGATGGTGGAAAAGTTGTTCACTATAAATAAATTTTATTGCTAATATTTTATAACTGCTTATATCAATTTTCCAATAATTGGTTTATGTAAATTTGGAATTTAAGTGTCCCCTGTCTCCCTTAAGATTTTAATTACGCTACAAGTTTCTTAGGAATAAATAATATGTGGTTGAAACCTTTCAAACACCATATATATGATATTTTGTCTGCTGGAATTAGCAGTATTTAAAGTAGAATGCAATTTAAAATGATTTATATACTTTATATAAATTATATTTATTTATTTACATATCGCCCTCTTGCGCAATTGTTTGCGCAATTTCGTTTTTCTGCTTGGCGAAAAATAACCTGAGGAATTTTTATCCATTTTAAAAACACTTGAGATAAAAAGATTTTCACTCAGATTAAAAAGTTATTCTCAAATGTAATATGCATGTAAAGTAATCCTAAACATGATCCTGATAGTTTTATACGAGGCATTTTGCCAATGAATGATATTAACTCATGGCAAAATGTCCCATATTCTCTTAAAGTATCTACTACAAATTTCAAAAACTTTCCAAACATTTATTTGTGAAAACGTAACTTTCAAGTTCAAACCACAAAATGAAAACATCAAATAAGAAATTCCTTCTTTATTTTCAAAATCCTCAAGAGAGAGATAATTACACTCCTTGAAACAGACAATAAGTAATGAAGAATGATCATTGCTTCATGATTAACAAATTGTCGTCTACAAAGTAACATCATTTTACAAGCATTCATAAATAATTTTACAAGCAAGGTAATCAAAATACTTTATTTCTGTAATTCATAACTCTTAATTTATTAATGTTAGATGTGATTAACATTTAGCGTATTACGTAAAGGAATAGGATTAGGTATGATTCCTATGAATAAAAAAATAAATATTGATTCAATTTACCACATTTATTTTTCTGAGTGATATTAAAAAGACTCGACACAAAAAAAAGTAAAATTGAAAAAAAATATTTCTTAAAAAATATTACAAATAGTTTTGTATCATTATTCATGAAAATTATTTAAACTGTGTTATTTTGCTATCGTATACTCTCTTTTTTGTGTTAGAAGGCTTAGTGGGTTTGAGTAATATTTTTACGTTAAAAGACTTAAACGGTTGTCTAGATGTCCTTCAAATCAACAGTATTTAAAAAATATTTTTTAATTCACAATTAAATAATCCCATATGATTTTTTCATTATTTTGGTAATTTATTTAAAACTTTATACCAACCGAAAAACTATTTGAAGTACTTTTTAAGGAAAATATTTTGTCTGCAAAAATTGGAAAATTACTTTTCTCCTTGATGAATAATATAAATAAAAACTTAATTAATCAAATTCTTCGTTATATGTTCAAATACCTGTAGAATGTTTATGAACCTTATAAATAGACCTTCATTTTCCAGGAACCAATTGAATCGCATAGAAAGCAACAGAAACATTTTGTTAATCGAAAAGTTGTGAAACATTATTTTTAAAAGTATTTGATGTGAAATAATATTTTAAAAAATTAGTATTCTCAATTTCAAGATGATTGAATAAAATCTAGGAATTTCAGAATTTTTAACCTAGAGTCTCCTCAAAATAGGTTCTAGAATTTATAAACATCTGCATTCACATTTGATTATTTGAGTACATTACTCCTATACACACTCAGATACATCTTATTCTAGAAAAAATACAATTGTATGAGTTTTAGATGCTTAATGAATTTCGCCGTAGCAGTACATTTGAAACATCAATTGAAAAAAGATATGTTGCAAAACTTCAGGGCTCGATAATGACACTCGTATTTGAGCTATAATGAGAAGTTAAAAGTTACAAACTCTCGTGAAGATGACTTGATTTATATGAATCACTTTCTGTTGCACTAATTAATGAATCAATAAAAATCACATAACTTTAAGAGGGGGAAAAAGGACGTGACTGAATTTATTTTTAAGTGGAGATAATAGTATGGAAGGTAAAAGCTTAAAAGGTATTGCTCAAAACTCCATTTTTTAAAATTACTTGTTTGAAATTATGTTTTATCAGAACTTTCAAGCATATACTTAATTTCAGATCAGCAAATTATAGAAAATTAATTAAAGCAATTGATAAAGTAATCAACGAATTATTTTTTTTTTATTTAGTCTAGATAAAATTATTGCTCCGGTCCACAAATATCACATACAAATTACGGAGGAAAACATTTTTTGCTTATCATTGTAATATGCTTATTATGTATTGTTTTGACGTTATTCTATAATTGTATACGCCTCAACGATTGCGTATAAGAATATTTATAACACAAAATAGAAAATCTACATAAATGTTAAGAAAAGAAGATTTAACATGTAATGTTGAGTTTCTCTGGATTACTGCTCGTCAACTCGTAAAAAGACAAAATGAAGGAAAATAAAATAAAAATTAAATAGTTTTCTAATAATTATGTTTAAATGAAAAATCCAACCAAAATCAAAGGAAACAATTTAGAAACGAAAGCGAAAAAGTAGAATAATCAGCGAATTTTGTTCTTTTTTCCAAATTGACTTAAATGAAAGATTATAGCATAATTTAGATATTACTTTATACAAACCTAATATGAAAAAGTTCTTTAATATTTCCACAACAACCTTCCTTTAAATTGTTATTGTATGTTAAAAGAGATTTTAATCAACCAGACAGTCTTCCACTTAAAAATTAATTGAATGGATCGAAAGTGCCTTTTGATATAATAATTCATGGATACTTGTGACATCATTCAATTATGTTAATCCCGTAAAAAGGTAGAATTTCCTCGTGAATACATCATTCAAGGTTATCGTCGCAAGGTTTTCTTTTGGGACCATTGCGATGAATAAATGGCGTTCTTTCATACTTTACTTGACTTTGTTACGCTCATGCAGAATTTGGTACCATCCACTTAATACTTCATTTACAAATTTCTTTTCAAACTTTAAAGAGTAAAGACTCTTTGATCCGTCATTCTATGATTCAAAACATTCTATAATCAGTACCAATTGAGCCCATTTACTTTCGGACTTTTCATTATAGATCTGTCTTTATCGGAACTCTCAGTTTTCTTTTCAGTACAGCTTCTTGTTTTCTTGAGCCCATTTGAACAATATTACGAATGTGTACATATAGTGTACTATACATTAAAATTCTCTAAGAACCCAGCACTAATTCTTCAATTTAGAAGCATACAGCTGTCTGAAAAGGGTACTAGCACGTACAAGATGATATAGAAAGGACATACCTATTCGCATAATATCCGGAATAATAGCGGTTGGTGTTCTTAGCGCTTGCTTGACAATTATTCGTTCTTCCCTATTTGTAGTCCTTGTGACTATCTCTAAGCCTATGTGTCTTGAACTCTAACTTTCTAGAACACAATTCCACCAATAGGGAGAAGATGTGACATCTGCATGACCGATATGACGTACAATTAGATAGAATTACCATCCACCTTCAAGTAGGCTTGTAAAGTCTACCCTTGATTATACTCGGTTCTGATGCCATAAATTAATTAAAGATATCAAGTAATAAAGACTAACTTCAATCGAAGACATGTAAGAACAACAAAAAACAGTTTAATTATTATCACAGTAAAATAAGTAACATCTCTCTCTCTCAGACGCCAACTTAACTCACAATCCTAATTTATGATTGATAAAAGAAATCTCATTTTATCAATTGGCTTGTTCTTAATTCAATAACTCTCACCAACAGTAACTACGTAGCTTTATATTTCAAAGTAAAACTCTTATCAATCCACACAAAACTAAATGTAGAATTTCAGTCTAAACTACAGTTCTCTGTCAGAAAATCGTTAGCATCTTTCTCTCCTGATTTTTTATTAATTATACTACGTTTATTTATCATTATATTTAAATCACTTCTTAATTCATCAAATTTACCTAATCACGTTTCATTTTGTTTGGGAATAAATTGTAATTTTTTTGTAATTCCAATAGGAAAATCGCCAATATCTCAACGTTACAGGCTTACGATTCCACCTTTTTCAAATGCGTACAACTATTTACACGGCTGTAGTTTTTTTTTTTTTTTTCCTTTCTCAAAAGAGATAAATTAAACACAAACACACTAATTAAAATAAAAATTACATTCTTTGGGAAAGCCTATTAATGGGTTCTTATAGGCGTAGTAAGTCATGTGTTTCCTGACATCATTAATGGCGACGCGTGTGACAGTTAAATCATTTTCATATCTAACAGAGATGAAATATTTCTTAATGTTTACATTTACGTACCTTGTTTTTTCTGGTTGTCTCTTCTTTTAGACGATGAATATATATTTTTAATATAAACTGGAAATGATAGTATAACATGTGATATAACTCAAAGTACTGTCTCTAAATTTTAGTTCATCAATAGTTAGCAGCACTAGTTCTTTTTATGGGCTTTTTATAGCCAGTTTCTATTTCTTCACATCGAATAAGTAAGTATTTCACAATTATTATATCATGAGTAATTTTATAATAATTATAATATGTACGTATTTTATAATAATTATAATATGTATGTATTTTATAATTATTATAATATGTATGTATTTTATAATTATTATAATGTAAATATTGTAGTATTACGCGAGATACAATGGTTTTCAATAGAAATAGAGTCACTTTTTGTTTCACATTTTTCGATTTTTTGCTCTCGCTCTATTTGTGACATTTATGCAAAGTAATCAATATGGTATATAATACGTTTGAATTGTTAATCGAAAAATGAAGTTCAGAAATACAAACAGATTAGAATTAATTAATTTGCATAATTACAAACAGATCGTGAGATGAAAAGAAAGTGACTCTGTTGGTCCAATTGTACCTATTTGACAAAAAAAAAGTTGCCTAGTCAAATGGTTTGTAAACAGAGATCTGTTGTTGTTATCAATAGAAAATTATATGCTTTCTGTGGTAAATGAAAATATGTCGTCGATGGTCAAAAAAAAAGAAGGGGGGAACACGAATATCGATTGCCCTGTAATTGTAAGAAATTACAATTAATTCATGAGGAGGTAAGAGTACTTAGATCGTTGCGTCAGAAAGTACCAAGTGAAAAATCGAACAAAAGAATGGACAGTAAGAGCAATCTTACATATGACTTATTTTGAAATGATTTGTGACTGGATAGGAAATCATCACAAAATGGTAGCTAACGGAGCACACAAATAGGATATCCTCGATTACTTTTCCTTCAGACTAAATGCTGCCACAACTTTCATCTTTAGGATGAAGCAACCGCGAAGTCGAATTTCCTCTATCAGTCCATCGGACGAATCGGTTGAGAACAACGGAAAGCTAAACGAAGGATACCTGTTTGTATGCAATATGATTCTGCGAGGAAGAAAGATGTAAGACATATGCCTGAAATTATGGGCGATAGAATTCACAGGAGTAAATGCCGAATGCCAAAATGTAATGCTGTAACTAATGTGCGATGTTCCAGCTGTAAAATATTTCTGTGCTTCAATGGCTCAAGAAACTGCTTCAAAAGTATCAATGAAACATAGATAATTTATTTATGTCAAAATATTTGTGTAACTTCTAAAAATATAATTTAATTTGAATATAACACTCCAATTCTTAATTTTTTTTGTAGTAGTTTAACCCTGATGTATTGATGTGATACTTGCGCTACACAAATCCTTAACCAACAAAGAAATATAAAACCTCAATTTTTGTACATAATATGATGGTAATAATAAATTATAATCATTTTTGAAGAAAACATTTATTATTTTTCATTCAGGTTTAAGGAGTATATATATATATATTATATAATTACTTCATTAATTAATGTAAGTGCTATATAATTGATTAAATTTTGTGTTAATGCGATGAATGTAATAAATGTTTTTTCTTAATTAATATTTTATCATACTGAAGTTCGAAGTTAGTAATTCTTATATGCAAAGTGGTTAGCACATAATCATCTCTTAATATATATATATATATATATATATATATACTTTATGTTTCATATTCAAAAATGTTCTTTAACATTGGTAAGTACAAGTACCGATATATTTTAATTTACTGTATTTCTCTTGCAAAATATGTTTTTTTTAATTAGGTTATATGCATTACCTTGAACATAATTTATATAGTCAATAATCATGTGGATTAATCACTTCCTCTTGAGAGTCTGCCTCAACTGTATTTCCAAAAGGATTTTGAAAAAAGAATATGATATTTGCACCTACATAAAGATTCTATAACTGCAGCTTAAATTCAAATAAATATATGTTTAGTGCAATTTTTGGGCGAAATTCAAATTATGCAAATATTTGAAATTTTTTCACAATATTGAAATGGATCTAACTTAGTTAATGTGATATTTGATTTAAATATTTGGCTATGTCGCTTAACTATATGAGCCGTTTTCTTTGAAACTGTAAGATAATGGTGTAAGTTCATTTTGACAAAAAAAATAGTTAATGATAAAAATGAATACAATTTACTATGAATTTCTTATTTATAAACTTTTTGCAAAAAATTCTGTTAAAATTTTCATTGTTTTTTTCATTGCAAATTTTCGTAGTTAATGAATTTACAAATATAATTATTTTGAAAATTGTGTAGGTTCACTTTCTTCAAGGACATATAACGTTTAGTTAAAAATTGTACGACATAATTACTTTAGTGCATTTTTATATGTGTGGTAATATTGTAAATGACATAAACAATTTTATAGTTTCCTGGAACTTCGGTTTCCCCCGTTTATTGTAAAATATAAAGTCACTGTATGAATTATAGTAAAATGTCGTATTTGTTCACTTACTTTGAAGGAGGTGAGACGTATTAATACGTTTAAAATTATTAAGTGTTAAGTTGGTAATAAGTATGCATTTCGTATTATACAATTATTAAAATGGAAAATTACAATTTATAATCGGATAGTGATTCAGGTGAGTATTTACAGAAAAAAAATCTTATATTTTACATGTCATTCAACATTTTAATTAATTTTAATAGTGTATTATTCTTCCTTCATTGAAATCATCCCAAAGAATTTAGCCAAAAATAGAGTCCTAAAATCAGGTATTGAAAGCAATTCTGATGAAAATAATTATTATTTAAATAAGTATTTTAAAAGAAAGAAATGATACAACCCATGTGGAGTTTAGATGATAATGCTTCTTCAGATAACCATGCGTCAAATTCTTCGAAAGATAACAATAATATAAATACGCAAAAGAACTGAAAAATGAATCGCAACAGTGGATAAAAATATTACACAAATACAGGTAAAATAGTTGCAGCCAAAAATTTGAAAATATAGAGCGCAGTTGTTCAAAAAATTGTAGGACTCTTGTTAGTGAAACTGACCGCAAAAAAAATTTGACATTTTTTGGAACCTGGTAGATTTTTAATAAGCAAAATGCATTTCTCTTAAAAGCTGTTCAATGGTGTAATATAAAAGGAAAATGCCAAAGAAATTATAAAGGAGCACAAAGAAAATTTGTATATAAATATAATTTATCTGTTCTGGTTAGAAAAATTTGGGTTAAAAAATCTTTTTTGGAAATACTTTTAAAATACCAATAGAACGATTAGATCATGTTTTAAAATCTAAAGATGATGGAATGGATAAGCGTGGTCGGATGCCAGGATCGTCTAGAAAAATTTCAGATGCCCACCTAACCCATATAAAGGAGCATATCCAAACCTTTCAGCAGTATGAAACCATTATACAAGATCTAATAATCCTAAACGAATGTATTTACACCATGAGTTAAAAATCAAGCAAACATACAAGTTATATTTAGAAAAGTAGGACGAAAGTAGTTATTATCCTGTAAAAGAAATTACATATAGGAGAGTTTTTAAAAAACAATTCAAATTATATTTTCACCAACCGTGAAAAAACAGACGTCAAAAATATGATTTTCTAAATTTGAAAATTAAAACATCATGTTACATTGTTGAAATCACAAACCTCACAGAAGAACATGATGTACACTTAAAGAACTCTGAAATAGAAAGAAAAAGTATGCAAGAAGATAAGATTTTGGTAACACAAAATCTTAATAGATATTTCGCTTTTTCTTTTGACTTGCAGAAGGCATTACCCTACCCAAAATTGTTGGTGTCCATTGCATATAATAAACGTAATATGTATGTTTTAAATGCAAGATTCCATAATTTTCATAATAATGAGATTTATATGTACGCATGAGAAGAAACTATTGCATCCAGGGGTGCCCAAAAATTGCTTCTTGTTGCTTGAAGCATTTAGAAAATGTAACCACGTAACAGCAAGTAATAGTCTATAGCAATATGTTCAATGGACAAAATAGAAATTTGAAATTGACTTTAATGTGACTTAAAGTTGTTCAGTCCCCCAAGAACGCCGTAGAAATCATCGACCATAACTTTTTATATTCTGAGAACTTTTATCTATCAAATGATGCCAATTTTAGAACTATCGAGAGTACTATAAGAAAAAATATTTATTGTAAGTCCCTAAAGACTATTATACTATCATAAAAACAATGCCGAAAATATGAAAAGTTTATTTTGCATGAAATGAAACAAGCTTTTTTTTTTTTTTTTACAAACCCCTTAGAAGATGCAGTTCTAAAAAGTGACCAAAAATATCAATGATGAAGTAAATTGTTAGATATGTTGGATAAGGTTTTTGAAAAGCAAATCATACACAATGTTCTATAAAACTTCATTTAGTGAGAATGAGAAATTTAAATCACTAAATTTACTGCCCTCACGGGGAAGACCACAGAATTTTGGAAATATAGTACTGACACGTTTATATCATCATTCCAGATCCATCACATTCGAAAAATTTACAGATATGATTGATTTATTACCATATATCCCTCCAATACATCATGACTATTTTCAAAAACTTGATCATAATGAAAAAAGTTAAAATATATCAATAGTAAGACTATAAATAATTTTGGTTGAATGGTAAATGTTCAAATGAAGCTTTTTTTATTTTATTACTTATTGTTTTTTTTTTATTGTTGAAGTATTTAATAAAAAATTTGTGAAAAGAAATTGGTTTGTTTCAATTGAGATCCTGTAGCTAATATTTTGTAAATGTAAGTTTTTTACTTTTTACTGGCTTCGAAAGTGGTGTAAGTCCTTTTGAAATCATTAAAAGTATAAATTTTTGTTAATCCCATTTAATAAATGATTACATTATAAATTTAAATCAATTTATTATTTAAGAAATACCAAACTAGTGTAATAACATACATCCAAATTTTTCAAATTATTCAAATGCAAAACCTTAAATATCTCCATATAAAATAAAATACACTTACACCACTTTCAAAGAAAAAGGCTCGTGTAATACAAATCACTTCAGAGCACTATTTTTAACAGTAATGTTTTGTCAACATTATTAATAGGAACATTTTAAAGAATTTTCGACACAAAAGGTTTCATGCGATTATCTCAAAATGAATAAATATAATCTATATTACAAATGAATAAGTTAAATGAAAAGTGCTATCAGGTTATCAAGCTGGAAAATGCTTCAATTATAAATGCAGAATGCATTATCTTGCATGATCTGTCATAACTCCTGAATTTCAATTCCGAAATTCAAAATCAGAGAAGCAATAGCCTTTTTTTATATATTTTACAAAAAGTAACAAATCAATGCACATATCAATTAATCCCATTATATACATTAATATATATTTGTGAACGCTTTTTTTTAAGCTTCTTTCAAATATTCATTTTTTTTTTTTTTGCACCTTTGATACATGAAATTAAAGCTAACGAAATTATTCTCAAGTTATGAGTCTACTGTTTTTTAGTGTAATAAATGCTTATTATTTTTTTACTAGTTTTGGTTTCATTTATACAAAAGTAATCAATTTATGTTGCAGTTTTTCTTTCTAAAGGTTATAATAATTATGAATTTATTTTACTTGTATATTTTTCAATATATATATCTCTCTATATAAAATATTTGTAGTAATTGCCTAAGTTGACTGGGTAAACCTTCAGTCAAGCAATGAAAAACTGGAAATTCATTGGTATTTTCCACCGTAGGTTCGAATCCCACCGACTCGTGTGAAACATGGCAATCTGAGGTACATCAAACGTCATTACATCATGTAGTCAGTCATAGAAGAGACAGCAGGCAATAAACACATGATTTATTGACAATAATATGGATCACAGGGAAAGAGAGACTTCGAGGTACTGGTTGTCGAGATCAACACGTATACAATAATGTCTAGCCTCACGGCATATCTACATCGAAGAAACGCATTGGTGTGCTGGAATTCAGACCATAATATTACATTGCAGAAGCCTGGCGGGCTAACTGTTAGGGCATTAACTTCCTAGCTTCCCCCATGTAATTAAAACTTGGCATGCCAAAGGAAAAGGAAAATCAAATTTTTTTAATCCGACGCGTGAATCGAAACTAAACCCCGCGTCTATCATGGAAATGATTAAAAACCACTCCAGGTATCAAGGAAATCTCTGTAATAACCCCATCCCTCATAAAACATGAATTTTCACTTAATTTACATAACACACACATATGCACCATGTGTGTGTGTGTGTGTGTGTAAGTTTAATTCATTTTCTCGGGCATGCGGAACGACTATAGCATTGGGATTAAAATTAACCCTATTAATCTAGCATTACAAAGATTCAAACAATCCTTTATTATATAATTAAGAAAACAGGCTGAGAATTTTATTTTATGGGCGTACTTTATATAACTTCGGTAACTGATATATTCACACGTTTAATAGCCAAATAATTGTGACACAGAAGAACTATTCTAGGTGAGAATTTAATGCGTTTATACTTATTTTTTTGTTTAATGGAACTGGTCTTAAAATAATACTTTATGACACTGGATACATATTTAGTGAGAAAACTGTTTTCAAAATTTTCAATATGAATTGGAAGAATTATTATTCACATTTCCATAAGAAAATTTAGGAAATTGAAAACGCATCTTGGTGATAAATGTTTATCTTTTTCTTCTAATTAAAAATGTGTATATCCTCTTGAGATTTAAGACCATATTCTTCCAGCAATTTCCCCCTAATTTGGGATTAATCATCTAAAAAGTAATACAATGTACTATATAAGCCGTTTTATGAAAAATGAAGAAAAATACAATTTTTGACTAGCTCAATATAGTGGGTATTGGGTCCTAATCTTATAAAAACATAAGTTACTGATCAAATATTCAACATAGTTTCACTATCCACGTATTTAAAATTGTATAATAACTATTTTTAATTCAAAAAAATATGTAAAACATAATAAAACTAAATTCAAACTGCTGATATAACTTCAATGTTTACTTTCTTCTTATCTGCTATTTTCAAATGCTTCTAGAACCAATAATATCAATTTTTGTTGAATAGATGACAATACTGAACTATCGAATATAATGTAGTGCCTAATCTTAAAACTTAAAACTGTAAATTCTTTCTCTACTTGTAAAAAGAAATGTCCAATAGAATAGACGTTGGGTCTCAAGAGGATATATCTGTTTTCAGTTAGCAACTATTCTTAATTTTTTCTTTAAAAAATTCTGAGGCAATCATTATTGAATCTTTTTTATACATGTAAATATTTTCCCTGTTTTGAAGAACATGTCGATTTTTGGGATCATTTCCATTAACATTATTGTTTCTACTAACTCGTTTGGCGCTTTTATCATATGGATAATAGGACTTTCTGAAAAAACTTAATTTCTTACTGAAATAGGGAAGAGTTTTTTTGTACCCCAATCAATCAGAAATTATAATATTTTGAAAAATGTATCATAAATAATTTTATAAAAATCAGAAAGGTGTGTGTAATGTAATTTTATAAAAAGAATTAAGTATTTTTGATCGATTGAACCTGAAGGAAACATTATGAACAATATTGTTTCCAAATCTGTAAATAAACTTACCCAAGTATTGTCTCCTGAGACAGAGACAAAAGAAAATGAAAAAAGATTGATTTTGTAGACTTAAAATGTATGAACTAATACAATACAAGAATAAAACAGAAGAGGGAAACTTTTCTTGCAGGAAAAAGTAAACAATTTGGATTGGGAGAAATAGAAGTTTGAGGAAAGTATTGTATTTTATTTTTATCTATTTTAAATGTTCTATTTAATCACATGTTGAAATTTTCTTAAAAAAATTTAACTAGTTAACTAGAAGTGAACATATAGAAAAGATTGAAAGAACTGATATAGGATCAAAGATAATGCATTAACATGTTAACTGGCATTGCCTTTTCTCAAGGCTAAATCAGGAGATCAAAAAACAAAAAAAAAAATATCAAACAAGTAACCAGTTTAATATCCAGCTTTTCCTAATTTTCATTATTTTCTCAACTACTATGTCCTCCACTTTTGAAATTAAAATTTTTATTTTCCTATTTTGTAGGTTCTTAAAGGTTTTTCTTAGCCGCAGCGTAACTTTTCACGACCAAGTCCTAATCTCTTAAGTTATTTCGGACGGTAAAGTTGATTTTACTGATATTTCATGTTACTTCTTAAGATTTCAATTTTAAATACTATTCTTTAAACTTTTTCTACTTTACTGAAACTGAAATTTCACTTTATAGATAAGGTACTTTAATTTCGTATCTAATCAAACCAAATATGCAAGTTGGTTGTCTCAAATTTTGCTAGTTGCCAAGAAATTTGAGAATTAGATGATGCTTTAATACTCTGAAATTCCTCTACTCATCAAAAAGTTAAATTGTCATTAAAGGAACTCGACATGTTAAAGTTAGATATGCTTACGAACATTAAATTAGTTATTTCTTTTGATGCCTGTTTGATTGTTCTCTTTTCATGTGTAATAATAGGATTAAATGTAATTTTTATAAAATACATTTCTTCTTAGTAAAATGTTCTCTTAGAATGAAAACCATTTCTTCAAAATAAAAATATCCATTTATAATATAAATATTAGTTCTTTGTAAAAAAAACTCATCTTTCTCCAACTTTCAGTGAGGTAAAGCATAATTATAAATTTACTAATTGGATTGACTTCTTTCTCATTAAGGAATATTGTAAGCACGGAATTTATTAATGGACTAGTATATTTTTGTACCGAAATTGGTAAAAATATGTTTTATTACATTAATAAAATATTTACATTGAAATAATTGATCTGATAAAAAGCATTATATAATCATGTTTAAGTGAGATGTATATATGAATCAAGGAAAAAATGCTGTTACAAGAAAAATAGTTTTTATTTAATTACCTCGTTTTGCCCTTATTATACAAAAACGAACTATAATACATTTTTGGTGCTACGCCTAATAATTAGAATAAGCGGTTGCATAAACATAAACTATAACTTCTAATTACTATACTTGGAATCTATGATGACTGAAGAAATTGTTTCCATCGCATAATCTTTGTTATCTATTCATCGTATGACTACGTTTGTGTTTTTTTAGTTTATTTATTAGTCACTATGCTGTCTGTCGTAATTAGAAAGTATGGTTAGTAAAGTAAATAATACCTACATCACACTTCTAAATTTCAATTGTATTAATTCTTATGTATTGAAAGCTAGTATAGATTCATTGTTTATGAGTTTACTGTTTCCCATTCAAACAATTCAACATTGCGCCCCTATCCCATATTTTGTATACAAAATCAAGTATAGGAAGCTCAGGATTTTATGGGCAAAAGATTTGGTCTTCCACATGAAAAAAAGAATATGTAAATGAATATTATTTTTATCATAATATTTTAGTGCATTTCTTATTCGTTAGAGAAATAATAATTTTTATTTTCAACTACTGTTAACAAACAAAGGAAATATCTACTTGCATTCGTTCACAGTATGTGTAAAACACAGGATGTTTCGAAACTCGTGGATGAAAATACGCATCGTCATTTCTACCGTGGATTTCAGGAGACATGGCTTTTAATGAAACTTTTTGTTCTAAAATGGAACTTAAATTATTAGGTTATTATGACTGAATCTTGAGATTTTAAAAGCTTGTTATGCGAAACCAAATAATTTTTTTTTTTTTTTGTGATTTTGACATCAAGAAAAAAATAGGGTTAAATTAATAATTAGTTAACAAGAAAAGAAGTCGAAAGCAGAGAAAATTTCCTATAGTATTCTAGCGGTGTGTCAATTCCGGTTAACGAAGACCGCCTGGAACTCTACGGGTAAATCCATGGGGGAAAAAAAGATCGCTAGGATACTTCGGGATCATATTTTCTGCACTGACAGAAAGGGGAATTGTGAGAAGCTTAAGACAGGACAGTTATTTTAACCACTTCACAGTTTATATCAACCGCAGAAAAATGAACATCTGTTGTATTCTAGCGTTAAAATCTAAATTTGTTTTGCTTATTGCACTTTTTATATTATTCAATTAACATAACTTTCTTGATAAATTTAATGAAATTACAGCGCGTGTATTTCATCCAAGAACAGTGTTCATCCGAAGTTTTCAGAAAACATTTCTCACAATTATAAAACCACTTAATGTAGGAGAAAAAATAAATATGATTTTTGAAACAAACAGAGTAAATTTTATATAAATTATATTTCTTTTTGTTATCTTTAAACATTCCTAAAAAAGTTTTCTTTGCAGTTGTTATATTTTTCTTAAATCATCAGCAGTAAACACGCGTACTTCAACCTTCAATCAAATATGTAAATTTGAATTTCCACTGTAAACATTTAATTAACCTACCAGTAACGAATGCAAGAGAGAATATTAAAAATGTCGCTAAGAGTAGTTTCAAAAATTGCAGATAAGCATGGGAGATAAAGTTTAGGTAAAACGTGTACACAAAATACGTTTTTATGTACATGATTTGAGTGGCTCGTTATTTTTTTTAATATATTCCAAGATTACTGCTTGTCCAATAACAAAACTTTTGATATAATCTCTGGCTTCAACGATATTTTCATTTGTATAAATGTATTCTGTGCTTCAAAAGATAAATTTCAGGTTCCCTAAACTTTTTTTGGTCATACTTTATTCATAATATGAAATTTATTTCTTATCGATTATATTTCTAAATTCTTCTTATGACAATGTTTGAAAATTAAAGAAAGAGATCACAAGTGATGCTTCTTTCCTTATCTGTCTTTATATTTATTGAAAAAAGTAAATGAAACTAAAATACAAAGACGTATATGCTCACTTAATTTTTTTTTTTTTTGAATGTATTATAGCAAGAGAAGTTTTGAATTTCTATTGTGATTATTTTATCTTTTTTAAATGTCTTCATATACTTTGATGTTGGTAAATAGCAACAAAATTTTTTATCATTATTGCGACGTTGGAATATTTGCAATTTTCTCTTAGACAACTTCGAGGACATTATATCAGTTTTAAGTTGTATAAAATTACAATTTCTTCCCCTGTAAAATAAAACATGATTAGTTAAATAAAATGAATGTAGAAGTGAAATGAAATGATTTAGAGCTAATAATTAATAAATGAAATAAATAGAAAGGGAAGTAAAAAGGAGATGAAGATAATTTTTACTGACAGAAAATTGTTATTTGGATTGAAACTCTTCTAATAGTTTTTGTGGTTTGAAATGGATTTTATAGTAGAAGTACTGGGACAAAAATCATCTGTTTATAAGGTGAATGAATCATACAAAAAAATAGATAAGCTAAGAATTTATTAGTTGATCCTTATTAAAATTTTATAAGTTTATTTGGATTCGAGAGATGAGGACTTTAACTATCCCTCACTAACTAATAATAAAATATTATGGTTTGCTTATACGTGTCTTTAATTGGAATTCAGTCATTATTCGATAATATATGTTATTAAAATACGGTTCAAAAGGAGAATAATGAAGGACTGTCGTTACAGTTATAAACTGATTTTTATACAAATTAAAATTTCAAAAAGGTCAATACAATCTTGGAATTTTGTTCTTTTATTGTTTATTATTAAAAAAAATTAATGCTTTCAAAATTAAATGAATTTTCTTTAAAATATTAATAATTTGTTTAATTATATTATAAAGAAACATTAATGAGTTTATTACATATCTGTATCATATACCTACCATTATGACTGGCTTCGAATTTACCTTATGTTATCCTTCCTATTAAACTTGGAGATGAATTATGAAGTCTGGTGCCAATCTCCTACTCCAGTACGAATTCAATGAATTCAAATGTTAACACACAACTAATAATTATATAATTAATAACAGTATACTTCTAATTGTGTTGAAAATATTACTTAATAAATTATAACAAACAATGATAATTATTTAAAAAGCTACGATAATTAACATTGAAAATTTTAAGAAATCAAAGGTTTGTATTTCTTAATCAAAAGAAAATAATTCATTTTTTATTTAAAAACAATGAGTATTTCTTTTCTGAAAATAAGCATTACACTAACATCCTATAATTAAGCATTTCTAAAAATTAGATTAACGCGCAAGGAATAGTGTAAGGATAAGTTGCGAGATAAAATTATCATTTATAAAATTGCTGCTTCAGTATTCATATAAAATTACCACATTTCATGTGCGCTTTGTGTGAGTCAACCCTTTTCAAATCAATTAATAGAAAGCTGTTGGAGTTCATTTCACATTTATCTCGATCAGACACTTTGTGAATGAGAAATACTTACCTTTTGAAACTCTTTCTAGCAAATAACTTTTTATCTAATGTAAAGTTAATTTTAACTAATGACTTTCCTGAATTAATATAAAAAGTCGTGTTTTAAAATGCGATATTTCAGATAACATTTAAATTAATGATAGATAAATGAAAATGTTCTTCCATTAAACGTAACTTGAGTATCGATTTTTTTAATCAACCTTTTAAAATATTTTCACATATATGTATATTTTTCGTACTTTTCATCTCTATTTCTACTATATTCTACTTATCTCATATTTCGATTTACCAACGAAGATCAATCTAAAGTATTTTAAATGATAAAATTCTAATTCAAAAAGCATAATTGAATATCAAATGTTATTTTGTATACTTTTAAAAATATACGCTTCATACATAAGAAATAGAAAACGTTTCATGTTACTTAAGTATAAAATTTTACTCAAAAATGATAATGCAATAATATCCTTCATTGGTATTCGGAAATATATTTTTTAGAAAAAGAATTAAAATAAATTTTCTTGTAGTAAACATCACCTTTATAAGAATTGTTATAATATCTTATGAGAGGTCACTAATAACAATGGTAATTATATCATGACCAATTCTTAAATAATAAAAATATATTTCACCATTAATAAATACTTTAATCTAAGATATTAATTTTTCTGTGCAACTAGTCATTTATACATATTTGCTAATACAACACTATTATATTTTTCCTTTTAATTTTCATCTTTTGACAAATGTATAAAAAAGGGACAATTTAATGCTGAAAAATGTTGATTTACTTCTATTATATTTTAAAGTAACTTAGCTTGAGTCTTTTTGTAAATAAAATATGATGTCCAAAGCATCTTTTTTATTTTATTCATGGTGATATAGTGGTAGATTTATGCGTAAAATTTTTAAACAATAAAATTTCTTATTCAAGTAAATTGAGAAATACAAGAATTCTTTCTACATTGAAAAAAAACTAAAACAGATGACTGGATCGCAGTGTTGCTGTCTTTAAGAAGAGATAAATGGGTCTCACAAAGTACTACAATACTTTCAAATTTATGTTATAAACGTAGCGCTTCGAAGCAAAACGAGTACTGTGGGATACGAAGCTCGGAATTTTCAGCATCTGTAAAGTGACGAGAAGAAGCCTGAGCTGATACTTCCCTCTACAAAGTTTCACACCATGCCAACAGGAGGAGCCTCAGAAAAATTAACTCATATGGACCCTGCAATACGATGGGTCTGCAAAGGAATCTAGACTTACTAACTGCATTGCATGGAATCATAAAAAACAATGAGAATTGCTACAATTCAAATGAACTTGAAACTAAGAAACGGAGCTTTAGAATTAGAGGAATTAAGTACCATTTCAAATTTATGTTTTTTTGGACATGATCGTAATTCAATATGGTGATGTATATAGCTAATAAACTCATGGACTCCTGGACAGATATTGATACACTACTTACTCAGCAATATTTTTCTTCAGACTTACGATACATTTTTTTTAAAGAAGACTCAATTACATATAATTAAAAATGCAGATAGTGTTCGAAAATAACACAATATATATTATAAACCAAACCAAATAATGAAATAATTAATTCTGCATGATATAAATTTTTTTTTAATTTGGTTTATTATTTTGAATCATCAAAATTTATATATAATTTAGAGAGCAGTAACATACCTGTATAAATTGTTTTGCTCTCCCTTGAAAGCTCCTATCTGGTTATATTGTTTTTCATCTATCTTAGATATTTATAAGACCTCTTGTTATAAAAGCACGGAGGGTATTTTGAAAATAATTCCAGATTTTCTACGTTACAGGTTTTTAATATAAAGAAATTGAACTTTTTTGAGAACAATAAAAGAACGATTTTTAATTTATATCTTTTTGAAATATTACACAATACTGTTTCTCAGTTTTATAAAGGCTAAATGTATTTTTAACATTATAATAAACATCATGCTTGAGCTAAACAACCGATGGTAACATTCTGAACATTAATTAAAAATTAAATCTATACCCCCTGTCATGATACTTCGTTACGAACATTGAATTTAAATAATCCTAAATAATATCCCAGAGGCATTTTAAACGAATAAATTATTCAAATTAACAAGATAAGATTATTAATTATCTTTTTTTCAGCTAAATTTTGAAGGATATTCATTTCAGACTTTCTACAAATGCATCTAATTTAATATAGAAAAGGATTTTACTACTCATTATTATACTATAAATTAATGTTAAGAATTAAGTTTCCTGTCGTTTATTAAGTTATGCTATGTTATGTTTCGTAAGGAAATAATAATATCACTGATTCATAAATATAAAAAGAAAGGAAATGTTGCTCACTTTTACCGGTTCAATCCAGCTTTTCTGCATATTTATTATCAAAAAAGGTGATTAAATAAAATAGAGATAGTAAAATATTCTAAAATTAGGATCTAACACCGCTCCTTTAATACACTTTATTTACTTTATCACGTTGAGAAGACGACACCATGAGTGAGAAATAAGCTGTACGTACAAAACAATTTTTTCATTTTGATTAACAATTAATTTGAATACACTTTCCATTTCATTCTATAAATTTCAATGATGTCCAAAAGAATGGAAATGAAACAAAGACCCAGAAAGTGAAAAAAAATTACGAGGAAGAATGGAAATTCAAAAATTTACATTAAACAATTGTTACTTTAAAAAATGTTCTCTGATAAGGATATTGATCAGTTCATGTACATCTTGACTGAAGGTTAATTTATGATGATATGATAGTCAGATAAAAAAATTATCTTATGTTTTCTTTCCTTTAGAATTTATCAAATGGAAACTTGTTCCATGGTTCAAGAACATAAAAGAATGAAAATGGTGTTAGAAACGCTTTTTTAGCAAAGAAAAAAAAAATTTGTGTGTGTAATTCTAAACATTCGAAATTAAGTTAACTCGAAAACAAAAATATTTCGAGCATCTCAAGATTCAAGAGTATGTATATTACCATTTTTATTTTACGTTTTTCTGCAAAAAATAATATAATATTTGAAAGGTTTTGGTTTTTTTTTTTTATCAAAATCTCTTTTCAACGAAATTATTTTCTTCAAGCGCAACATAAATTAATAATTAATATAATTACGTTGTCAATCATGTTTAATGAGTGAATTGAATCAAATTATGGAATCAATATTCAATAAAACGAAACTTCTTAAATTGATTTTACAGATGATTATACGTGTGTAAATTACTTTTTGATGCATTTATATATTTCTTTTTTATGTCTTTGTACTAAAACAAAAATTTGAAAGGAAATTTCAAAAAAAAAAAATATTTTAATTTTAAAGTTCTTGCAGGCACAGGATCTTAGCGGAATAAAAACTATAGAATACCAATGCATATTGTAAACAAAGGGGGAAAATATATGTAATTTCAGCAAAATAATTTTTCAATTATTTCTGATATAATACTTAAAAAGTTCTTCTTTTATTCTTGTTTGCAAAATAAATCTCATTTCTTTTTCAAATAAATAATACTAATAAGAATATTTCCCATCAACATGTTGACACAGATCCATATATCCGAGTAAACTGACAAGTTTATTTTGCTCCATTAAATTATTTTACATAAGATATTCCTTTTAATACTACAGCTATTTGCTCGATTGAAATCTAGTTATATATCTATATCACTCTAAATTTTGTCATTTCTTGAAAATTAAAATAAAATTGGAATGATAAATAATTTTCCAATCTTCAAAAATGACAGAGTAAAAAATAGAAAAGAAAACATGATAAACTTAAATTAATACAATATATATAATGCTCTTTTTCAAAAATACTTAATTCTAAAACATAATTAGGTTTTTCTTCCAGTAATATTAAGAAACCTGTCATTTAACCTCGATTCACTTTCTTTAATATTACTTCTTGGTGTTATTTTTTTTTATTTTCAATTTTTTAAGCACTGTTCTGTGTAGAAGCGCATTTAAAATCAAATTTTGACCTCACATTTCAATTTAATAATACGTTTGCTACCAATTTGGAACAAAAATTATGTTTGAGAAACCTTTGCTGTATCATTATTATTGCTCTGTAAATCTATGATTTGCAGCAATCTAAATAGTACAATATTTAATTATACTTTGATATACCCTTTCATTTAGATCCTATCACCTTGAAAAGACAGAAATTCCTAAAGGAATTTTCTCCTTTTCTTGTTTTAAGATTGCATAACTTGATTCATAAAAATAAAATGTCAAATTATTTACAACCTTAATATGCAATTGTTTGACTGACTATAATTCGTTCAAACTATACATCCGAATTTATTTATGCTGGGAATATACTTTGTTTCCCAAATTTCATTTTCAAATGTTAATTACAAAGGTAATTTCTAGAGAAATATTAGGAATAGATACCAGAAAAATAATTTGTTTTCCTTTTATGTGATTGTAAGTATATAATAGGAAAATTTGGGAATTCATCATGCGATAATGTCTTATTTTAATCACTCATACATGTAAGAAATAATGAATTGATTTAATATGTTTTTCCTTTTTATTCATTAGATATGTCTTCCAGTTCTTCGAAACTCATACAAGAAAGTAACGAGATACTTCCTTTTAAAATGAATCATTTGCCAGATTTCGTACTGAAAAAACTGGAAGAGGAACTGAAGGAGACACCTGAAAAAAAGCAAAAAAGTCTTTTGGAACTTAAAAAGTTGCTAGATGGTATGATTTTGTGATTCTTAATATAAAGTTGCATCAAATTATTAAAACTTGAATTTTTGACATCTTTAAATAAGCATGTTAAGAAATAAATAAGAAATGCTTAAATAGGAAATTTTCAAGAAAAAAATTATGTTAGATTTTAATGAGGAAAAAATACGTAAAGTTTAAATATGCTTTACAAAACAGAGGTACTTTATGCAAATCATTTATTGAGAAATAATGATTGAAACATGATTAATATAAATTTAAACATTATCCTTATACACATTACCCTTATTTTAACATTATCCTTAATATAAATTTAAACATTATATGAAAAAGGCGTTGTAGTATGGCATCAGTATCTTACCCACATGTTTCTTGATGGAGAGGATTTCTATATAATTCATTCAAGATTATTTCTCTTCTTTGAGTAAATATTATTAATAATCGTGCAAATACTTCTTCTAGTTGGGATTGTATGATTATAAGTTTATGGCACAAGAGCCAAATATGAATAAACTGCGTCAAACAATTTCAGATAATTTAACAAGCTATATTTGTTTTTCTCAAAATCAAAAAAAGATAGAGTTTAATTAAATCTGAAAAGTAATTGTTAAAAAATAATTGATGATAAAAACTGGTTTCAAAAAGAAACTTTTGTTAATGTTTATATAGATGAAAAAAATATATCCCTATATATAGGAATAAAATCCTCGAACTGAGACCAGTAGAAATCAAAGAGGTGTTGTAAAACGATTGGAAGCGTTGTAATCTTACTGTACGTAGCAAACGAATTCAGATATTTAATCCTTAGAAAGGGAAAATTTAAGGAAATTCCTTTAAGGAATAAATATAGAGAATCTGCACAGGAGATGTTCCAAACTCATCATAGCAGATTCGGAGAGCAGTGTGGTGAACTGGGTCCTGTTTTTGCAATGCAGTATTGCAGGCAAATACGTACATTACGCATCCGTAATCTGATCTAGACAGAAGAACCAACTGATACATTCGGACTAATGATGTTCGATCTGCTCTCCATGAGGTGTTTGATAAAATCTTCAAAATATTAAGGGATTTCTCACACTTCTTCCTCAAATGTAAGATGTGTGGAAGGAAAGTGAGCTTGCGGTCGAAAATAATTCCGAGGAAGCGGACTTCAGGGATTTTGCGTATTAGAGTATCACGTATGCGACCGTTGGAATCGGGATCGAGAGAACACTAAAATGCACTCAATAACTCTTGCTTGGAGATATACTGTGACCATTCACGTCACACGATCCTACGAGTTTATTGATTGCTGTTTGAAGTTGTATCTCAATTATATGTATGGTCAAACCTTCACAGGTTATTTGCTAATTATCGACATATAGTGACTTGTAAACAGATGATTGAATTTGGGAAAGTATGAGTGTTATATGGAAGATGAAAAATATCGGCATTAAAATACTTCCCTGAGGAACTCCCTCAGATTGAATGAAAGAGTTGGATAATTCAGTTCCAACACGAACTTCCCTTTTGAAATGCTATGAGGTTCTCATTTGTGGGATAACATCGAAAAATACCCTACAATTTCCTTTGTTTCTTCTCAGAAGTTTGACATTCCTTATTTCACCATGGTTTACTTATCTTCTTCCGCATATTCGATTTTTTTGGAATAGTCGCATCTGAAGGGTGAATAATCGAGTCAGTGACATTTAGAACGGCAGCATCTATATATATACTTTTTCTGGTGGAAATCTTAATAACCATCTTGCAACACTTCTTCTGTATGAGAAATCTTACTAATAATCATGTAAATACTTCTTCTGAAGGATATAGTTCACGTTAATTACATGTAAAACAAATATTTATCCTTGTAAAATTATTAGAAATCATTTCTATTGAACTTTCACTATATTAATTTTTTAATCCATTTGATTTTTTGCTCATTATTTATAAAAACACTTAGTCAAAAATTATTATACTCTAGATGCAAATCCGTTTAAATAATAAAATCAAAGAAATTTTTTACCATTCCTCCTTTAAATTCTTCCGATCGATAACACATCTAAGAGATTTCCAGAAAGAGAAGGTAAAAATTTTATGGTAGGTTTTTATTTAAGACATCTCTCTTATTAAATATTAGATATAGAGTTGTATATGCAAGGTAAATATATAGAACCAAAACATATCCATTTGTACAACTAACCGATGAATAAAAATTAAGTTTAGGAGAGAATAAGGATATTCCAGTATTTGTATTTTAGAAATATTAATTTTCAAACAATTTACACGTTATAAACACGTTATATGTAAAGAAAATATATAGAAGTAAAATATATACATTTATATATATAATGGATGAATAAAAAAATAAGTTTAAGTGAGAAAAACGAAACTTTTCTCTCAGAAGTATTCATGTTAATATTGTTTGTATTTTAATCACATTATCCATAGAAATATTGAAATAATGTCGATTTCTGTGAAGGTTTACTTTTAAGGTTTTTGTATTTTTTGAATCCTTATCGAAGAATTGTATATTTGAATTAGAGACAGATATGAGAACAGAAATATAATTTAAATTGATTTCTCGAAAGAACCATAAGGAGTAATAATGAATTTAGTTATACTTTACAATTTATCATAGTACCAACATCATCGTAGCAGTTTTTATTCAGATCCCCAAGCTCTTCGATGTATCCACACAAACTCCTTTCACCTCTCTCTAATCTTATCACTCGGGTGAATGAACTTCTATTTTATTTGTATGGTTCATGTTGCTTCAATTTAGTTTACTCTAGAGATAAAATGCATTTTTTGGATTGAATATTCTGTATGCGGTAGCATGACGTGTTCATGAGAAAAGTATTTAAATCTAAAGTTGTTTAATTATACTGATGCCTCTGAAGTTATGAGCCAAACCATAAGAGGACTTACGATATTCATAAGGAAGCATCTTTCGTATTGCAGTGTGAGAGATAGGAAATTAAAGTTTTGGCGAAAAACAAGAAATGCTTTAGAAATGCAAAAATGCTTTTTATTTACATCAGAGTAAAAGTCTTGCTAATAATGGTTTGATACCAAAAAAATTGCTGAAACATCTAATTATTAACAATTATATAGCCCAAGAAGTGTTGATGCATTAATTGACGTGCACTGTGGCCGGTAGAGATAAGCCCAATGCATCTTCTGTAGAATATTTGGAAATGTATGCTAGAGCTGAGAGTGATGCAAAAGTTTATTCAACTATCTTATATCAGATTAAAATACAATTTGGCGCTCGTCTGGCTAATTCAGTCAAAAGAGCCATATAATAAAAAATTTGCTTGGACACCAAGAGTAGTATTTTCTTTATTCCCTCCTGTAAACAGTCAACATCATTTTAAAGGCCGATGCCTCTGAAGTTTGAAGCCTTTGATTGAAGTATGAAGCCTCTGAGGAAGTTTGAAGCCGATGCCTCTGATTTCAATCTTGAAGAGCCAATTTAGTCTCTCTGATGAAAACAGACATGTATCTTATGTATCAGCCTGCGAAATGTGAAGGAAGATCGTTGCTTCTGGTTGTATCTAGTAATAAATTCATAAAGTGAACTCTTCCTCAATGGGAAAATACTGAAAAACACAATAATTCCGCATTTGTAACCGCAATGTCACGTTTGGTTCTGAAAGGTACAGATAAAGCATATCAATCGTTTTCCCAATACGATCAATCGATTTAACATGTTTAGATTTTTTTTCTGGGGATACCTTAAAACACCAAACGACAAGACTGCAATTCACTTTTATAAGGAGCTTATTGCAAACCTTTCAATCGCTACGTTGAACAGTTCTTGAAACATGCATCGTCTTCGAAAGGGAACGGCAATCTGTATTTGATTCTGCAAAATTTGTATCTATGTTGGCGGCAGCCATATGAAGCAAAAGCTATAATTATTAATGAAAATTAACTTTCTTTTAATTTCTCAAAAAAAAAATTTTAGTTTTACGCAGTCACTTTCCTTTTCCATTCTCAAGTTTCGATATTTAAAAATGCTTCTTTGTGTTTATGTTACCTTCCTTTACAGTTTGTCCCATTAGTTCAGGGACACCCTGTATATCAATTCTTCTATCCGTTAGAGTCGATTTGACTGAATTGGACATTACGCACTGCTAGCACTGGGAAAGGAATCATTTGTGACGGACTTTGTGTTATTCAGAACTACAATTAATTAAAGAGGATCGCACCTACATTCTAACCTCACTGTTTTAACTTTCACTACTAGCAAATAATTATACTGTTCAGAGAATTCTAGCTACTTAAATAAATTATTTTATCAATTTAATTAATCACGTATGTCACCAGTAACATAACTTTGACAAATAGTGTATTGCGATTATAAAAGGAAGATAACTCTACTGTAACTTAATTCCTTACTTCCGCACCCTGCCATCGGAAGACTTTCGTTTTAGAGAAATTATACTAAAAATATCCATAAATTTTTTTCTTTCGGTAATTAGAGGCGTTAATGGCCTCTGAATCAACTTTTTTTTGCCTCACTGTGCCATAGTCTAGTTCTGACTGCTACTGAGAGATTCATCAAAATATAAGAAATGTTTTGGGATTAGCAGAAAGAACAAAAGTTTAAGCAAGAATTGAATGGTTTTAGATGTTTTCCAAACTGGCATAAACAAATTTGAGATCAATCGAAAGTAAATCCATGAGAGATATTCAAGGTTTCTGATAATACAAAATTATTTTGCTGATTCAAAGAGATTAAACGTAAAAAAAGAACTTAGAGCAATTATGAACTAAAATTTGTTTATTGCAGTTTTACAGACTGCACTGCCGAAAATAGCTGTCAGATGTTAAATACACTCTATAACAATACATAAAAAAAGACGCCCCTAGAAGCAGTTTGCAGATTGTAATGAAATTTCGTATGCAAAGACATTTGGACAGAACACACAAATGATTAAAATTTGATGTCTAATGAATTAATAGCGGGAGCTACAGAGCATCCGAACTGCGCACTCAGCAGGTGTATATAAGAAGCGATTCTCAATCTGATGGTCAGATTTCTGTTGCATTGCAATTTAGGATACCTTTCAACGGCAGAAAAAATACCTCGAAGGAAGATGCGAGCAACTGTCAGAGTTTGAAAGAGGTCGTATAATAGGATCGAAAGAGGCAGGTTGAGTAAAACGGAGAATCGCTCATCATATGGGCCGAAGCGATGCGGCAATTAGAAGATGCTGGCAAGCATTAGTTAACAATGGCAGATTTCAGCGTCATACGGTAGCTGTCGGCCTAGGACCACAGAAGATCTGGAGGATAGAGTGATTGACAGATCCGATTTCACAGCACCTGATTCATTGTTATCAACCTTCAGAGGGGCGACCTGCACACTAGTGTTCACCAAGACCATAAACAGACGGCTGATAGAGCGAAATCTACGCTTGAACTGACCGCTAAACCATCTGCCAATCACGCCTGCTCACTGTCGAGGCAGATTTCTGAGGTTCTTGGCTCGATCAGGTTGGAAGGATGCTGATTAGGGATATATAGTATTTAGCGGCGAATCCCGCCTCTAACTGTGTACTGACGATCATCGAAGATGCGTCTAGAGACGCCCAGAACAGCGTGTCAATCCTGCTTTCACTATTGCACGCCCCACAGGCCTTCAACCAGGAGTTATGGTCTGGGGTATCATTTACTTTGGTATCGGACCCTTTTGTTCGTCATTAGAGGCACACTTACAGCACAGCGACGTCATTCTGAGACCTATTTTGCTACCGTTCCTTTTGCAGTACCCTGGCAAAATTCAGCTTGATAATGCCAGACCACAAATTGCTATGAACTGTCTTACAGCTTGTAAAACACTTCCTTGGCTAGCTAGATCTCTCTCCAATCGAGCATGTTTCATATATGATGGGAAGGCGACTGCATCTACCACGGAATGTTGACGACAATTGGAGCAAATTTGGCAAAAAATACCGCAGGAGACCAACAGGGAGCTTTATCACTCTACATCCCGTCGTGTGGTAACTTGCAACCAGGCTAGAGGTGGGTCAACTCCTCGTTGAGTTGACCCACCTCTAGCGTGAAAACTCTGAAATAAAACTCAACTTTTCTGAAATTTTAATCATTTTCTATTCTGTACATAATTTTTCTATTTACCATTTTTTGTCTCCTATTTACCATTTTTTGCGATTCCTTCTTGGTGCGTCGGTTTTTTTCTTTTTTTTTGTTAGTTATAGAGTGTACTTACTGAATAAACTTACTATAAATGAAATGACATTGTTGCCAGCATTAATGATTGAACAATTTTTCCAGAAAAAAAATGATGTTTTACATCAATCATTTTTTAATGTTATTAGAAATTGCATTTCTCCTTTTCTTATACAGAATATAATTTGTTTTTCTTATTTCATTTAGCGGATGAACAATTGACATGCGGAATCGACTTTCATGAAGACTTTTTAACTCAGTATTTAAGACATAGCAAGTATGATACACAAAGAGCATTTTATCATTTGCGAAGCATGTTGCTCCTAAGAAAAAAATACAGCACTTTATTTGATGGCATTCCAGATGAATTTTTTCTCTCTAAAGATTCACCTAATTGCATTCGTCTTCTTTCAAAAAGATGTCCAGAAGGATGTACGATTATAATTTATCAATACGGTAAATAGCAACTGTTTTTTCAGAGGTTTATTAATGATACGAGAAAAATCTTAACATTTTTTCAAATTGTTCAATAATATTTATGTACTGAGGTTTTAAAATACTATATCTTCAATATTTGGTAAAACACACCTATATTTTATTAAGTAATAACAGGAAAGGAGAAATGAATACGTTATAATAAAATAGATTTTTTTTCCTGTAAAACAACTGTTTTACCCTTTGGAGAATTTAAATTTTACGATTTAATCTCATTCGTGAGATTTTTCCAAAATTATTTTTTTATGATTATTTCCTTACAGTTGAAAAACAATATGGAGATTGATGAGCCTGTTTAGCTTAAGGTTTAGCAATAAGTGAGAATAAAAGAAATACTTTATAAAATAAAAATTATATTTACTTATACTCTACAATAAACAATGTATCGAAACAATAAGTAATACGTTTGTAATTTTTAGAAACCCATAATTATTATTAATTTGGAATTAATATAATAATTAATCTAATTAGTGATGGTAATAATAATAATTTTTAAAAATTCCCAATAATAATTCTTTATAAATTAATTAATTTGAAAATAACATTATATTAAAAATGCGGAAAGAAAAAATCGTTTCTGAAATATAAATAAAAGTTCATTAACTTTTATTAAGAAATTTATTATTAACTTCAAAAAATGAAATTGATATTAAAAATGAACGGAAGGAGCTTTACTTTACAAAGAAATTATATTAACAAAAAAAACATGTAATTGTGAAATGCGTGTAACAAGTTATAATATTACCAAACTTCTCCCCTTTATTTTATTGAAGAACACTCCTCTTGAATATCCACTTGAATTAAGACAGGAAAGAACAATATTTGAAGAATTTTAATAACGTCCTTTTTGTTGTTGTTGTTGCTAATTTGAACAATTGTGTCATCGATAATATAATTTAATAACAAATCAAATTACTAACTTTAATAACTGTAATGCGTATGGAATTACTATTTGCCAAATGCATTTAATCAAAACAATAAATAATACCAATTTATGTGACGTTGAAAGTTTTTTGGATTAAAATGTGGTTGGATTTTTTTCTCCATATCGGTTTAACAGGTTACATTTTCGTTGGTTCTCTCAGGACTAACTTTTATTGTACTCCGAATAATTTTTGTTGTAGCTGTTGTTAAAGGCTTTATTAAATTCTGTGTGTGCTTTTTTTGCATTTGTTATATTTGCCATATAAATATGCTGCATATGAATAGTGTACATAAATATTTATACAGTTGCTTTTTTTTTTCTAATTAGTAGAATATATAGTTATTTCTAATTAGTTACTGGTATTTGGGTTTTCTTTCCGGTGATAAAATGAAAAAAGCTAAATGTTTCAAAAATAACATTGAATCAGAATTTCAATTAGTTAATAAAAATTGTGAATGAGTATGTTTTTTCAGTTTTTCTAAAAAATTATGTTAAGAATTAAAAGGAAAAAAAAATTAAAACATTTTTTTTGCAAAAAAAGGGATGTTCACTACAATTCTTTAGCTAATTATTACCTGGTTAGAACCGAATTGCTTGAAAGTCCATGCCATTAAAGGACAAAAATTGAATTTTAAATATTTTTCAACATTTAGAAATTAATTTCATGTTTTTAATCATCTCTGAAATAGCTAAGTATAATCCTAATGAATTGTCAGTGGAAGATTTAAAGAAAATGATTGTGATGCTGTATTTCCAAATGCTTCGTGATCCAATGACTCAAATTAACGGGTTCAAGTTTATTCATGACTTTCAGGGAACTACAATGCAGCATCTCAAGCTATGTACTCCTTCTAATATGTATTTATTTTACCACGCAGGGATAGTAAGTCGTGCTTTTTTGAAACTTTAATTTAATCATTATCTTTCAATCATTTACTTTTCAACTTATTTTTCATATTTTTGTTCCATTTTACAGATTCGTGATTTTTTTTTATTTGTCTGTTTCTCTTCTACTTCCCTTTTTTGTTTTCAAAAAAAATTACATTAATTTTTATTTATTTACTTCTTAATTTTACTTTATTCATTTACTTTTATCTGCTTGTCTTATTAAATATTAATAATATCGAATACTAATGTTTCAAATTACTCTTAACAAAATTCCAAGCATAACATTCCTTATGACAATTTTTTTAAAAAAACATTTTTGGTATTAATGTATATGTCAAAAAACCTTCCTCTAATTCTCAATTTACAAAATCTTGGTGATCCATAATGAGCTTAGAAATCCATAATGAGATGTTTTATTCGTTTGCGTGTAGCATATCCTGTACAATCAACATGTTTTAGGAGTGACTGCTGTAAAAGCTCACGTAGTCGTTACTGTCAAAGTGCCACTACTAGACCATTTCATTTCCTGTGGTGCGCATACATCAATATTGAGTTGGTCTAGTTGTTATAGTTGTATAAGAAATGTTCTGCTTCTGTATAAAGACAAAACACACCAGCTTCTAATTCGCAAGTCCGAGGTACGTTTCCGTAAACCAATCCTATTAGTTTCTTCATTAGATTTCAAAACAGAGGATTTTTTATGTGGGGGAGGGAGTTGTAAGCCCCTCACGCCTAAACAATAACCTTGTGGACCAATTCCTTAAGTAATCCGCATGGCCAGAGTACCCTGTTATACCCCGTATACTGAGTACACATTTTAGTGGCCTCTTACAACATATATGAGTCACATTGGGACTATTATTTCACCGGACACTACACAGATTTCAAATATTAATATTATTCGATATTCGACTAATGTATTTGTAATTGAAAATCTTGTAATTTAGAAGGTAAACATAATTATAAGTTTTACAAAAAATAAAGATAGAGTTCTTATTAACTTGATTTTTTATTAATCATTTTAAAAGATTTAAATCTAGAACTATGACAAACATTAAGATATACATTATTACTCTCACACATATTCCTGTTTTCAGATATATATATATATATAAATTATATTCTTTACTATTAGAATAATTAATATATATAATATACATTTACCTAATTTATTACCTTGATCAGATTATATAACCTAAATACTTTTTAATCCGAACTATTCCAGTTTTATTTTGTCTTTAAGTTCTAGCTATTCATTATCCTTTATGTGCATGTGTGTGATTTTGTTCATGTAGTAATAAAAAGTTAACATTCCTTTACAGCACTGTATTCCAGCACGATACAAACAATTTCATATAATTAACGAGCCATACTGGTTCAAACCCTGTTGGATATTTATAAAATCATTTCTATCAGAGAAAGTAAGAAACAGAGTAAGTGACTATATTACATTAAAATATAATTTTTTATACAAATTCAAAGCAATGGTGTATATGTACTTTTTTTCCGCTTTTAATATATTATTAATTATGTGAATCATAACTTTTATGTTGAACAATGATTTTTATTTTCCAACAAGTAATCAACGCATATTGCTTAAATTAGACAATACAAAAAATTTTGTCTCCCTTTTTTTCTATTACTTCGTACTAATAAACTTTCCTCTCAATAAATACAAATTACATTAATTTTTAGACATTTATAAAAATATATGTATATCAAATATACTGATTATACACGTATAATTGCTTCATTTTACAGGGAAAAAACTGAACACGAAAGTTAATATGACACCTGTTAAATGTTTCTAAAATATGTAAAATTTAAAAGTAGTTTCACATCTAAGAATTTTAATGAATTCTCTAAGCCTCACTGAAATTTTGATTACATTGCATTAAAAAACAATTGTGGGGTTTGATTCTGTAATATCGATTCCCCTTTTTGCTTTAATATGGTAAACTTATTGTAAAAATGATTGCTGTAATTATAATTTTCTCGATGGAGAACTCCTTGTCAGCAACTCAGAGTAAAAATTATAAGTTTATATAAAGAATGAAATACTAATTGCTGATTTATTTGAAAATAATTATTCGTTAAAGCCTTAGAATGATTTTCTTTCATAATATAACCCATAGAAAGCAGTATAATTATACAGGTGTAGTTCTAAAAATAGAGGAAACACCTATCATTATGAATAGCGTTTACGAACAAGATTCATATCAATTATTTAACAGGCTGGTCACCATTTTTTTTGAAGAATATTAAATATATTATTCTAGAATTTACAAGTAAAAATGGAGCTCAGGACATTTTTGAGTTTTCTTAGTCATGCGATATGTCGCAACTTACAGAATTTTAGAGGACATATTGTTGGAACTCGCCCTAAAAGAATATCTGTAACCACACAAATGCTGACGACATTGATATTACTCGACTTTGGAAGTCTCGAAAGTCATGACAGCATACCATATACAAAGAAGAATAACATCCTTCAGACTCAAAATGTAAATGAAAGCGAAAGGAGACTGAGAGAGGCAGTAGGACCAGATGATTGCATTTAAAAAGAAAATAGCTGCAGTCAAAGTGACTGAAGGACAAAAAATTAAGAGCAGATTTTTGTATCAATGACTTCAGTTAGAAAAGAGAAGCACGGGCATCAAATCTACGGCAGAGCAGCTTTTCCCAAACCATTTACTGATCTGAATGCAAAATGATTCTTAAACGGTATCGCGAAAATAAGTGTGATCACAAGATGCATGAAAAAAAGTAATGTGGTGATGATTCATCATTTACACTGTTTTCAACAACTGGGTGTATGTAGGTATGAATAACTACTGCTCAAGAGTATCATTCATATTATTTTGTTCGAATTATGAAGTATGCAGGTGGTTCTGTTATGATTTGGGCAACCTTCTCGTGTTTTACTGTTAACCTTATCATAATCCTGGTTGGTCGTTTAACTGCAATGTAGTTATAAAGAAATTTGAGCCCCTTAGGGGCACCTAATGGTGCAAAAAGTATTTCGATCCGAAGATGCCGTCCTCTAGGCTCATGATTGTTCAATCTATACTTAAAGGTCGGTTAATACATGGTTTTAGGAACATGAAAATGAAATCACCATTTCTCTGGCCAACTTAGATCCTCAACCTCAATTTTATTGAACCACTCTGCTTTATTTTAGAATGCAGTGCACGTATACATTGTCAATCCCTATCCTCTCTTTTTGAATTCTCTCGATATCTTCATGAAGAATTTCATAATAATCCTTTTAAATATAACATTAACGATTTGTCCAACTCTGTTTCCAAGAATATGCAGGGTTAATATATGCCGAAGATTCCCTAAGCAGAATTAACAAAGGATTATGTATTCTTTTTTGATTACCAACTGTAAATTTCATAAAGAGTAATTTATAAAAATTGTCATGTATTTATTTAAGTAATACAGCAAAATATATAATCATATTGCACAGGTCATTCATTTTTGTATTACATCAAGATCATAAGAATGTAGGCTAATTTTATAAAAGTAACAAATGATAAATGAAAATCAAATACATTTTAGAATACAAAAATTCAGCATTCTTTTTTGTTATTCATCTTATTCATTATGTTCATAATGTGTTCAATTATTTTTATATTTTTGAAATAGAACAATTACTATCCATTCATGAAGTATGCCTTTGAAAAGTATTAATTAGAAAATTTTATTGTGTCACCTGTTTTTAACATTTAACATTTAAAAAAATTTCATTCATAAGCACTCTCCTATACTTTAATATTTCTTATCAGTTTTTCACGAAATTTGAAATACATGCTAATTTTGGGACAAGAAGTTGGTGATCTGAAAAGAAAGGCATCAATTGCGTTAAAAAAATTTATTATTTAGTAGAAAAAAATTTAAAAACAACTAATTCACTACTTTTCAATTTTAATTAAAGTAATCATTAACATTTGAAATTATATGTTTTATAAATTAAGTTCATTAAAATTTATCAAATGTAATCTGTTGAGTAATTAACAACAGAAAATCACAGTTAACAAATTTTAAAATCCAATGCCTACGAAAAACAAACTCATGTGAAAAAATTATACCTTTTCCACGAGATAAAATGTAAAGCAAAAGATAAAGTTAGCATTCTGAGATATATTATGACACAGGACATATCATTAAAATCTGTTTAATAAATGTTCAACAGCAGAATAAATAACGATTTATGTGTGATTAAATATATAATGAAGTATTTTTACATTTGTCAAAAATGCAAGATTTTTTACTGGTTTCTAACAAGAAAACAGCATACAAAGAAAAATTTAAATCGCAAATAAAGTATCGATACTTTTTCTATGTAATTTTATCAAAGCAATTTGAATCTATTTAACAAATTAAATTCATAAAAAATTGTTTTCTTTTTTTTTTCAGGTATATTTCCATTCCAGTACAGAAAAACTATTAGATCACTTTCCCCGCGCTATTCTACCTACCGAATATGGAGGAGATCTTAGAGAAAGTTATATGGAAGATTGGTTAAGGAAAGCCAATACAGATCTCAAGAAGCATGAGGTGACTGGTCGACCTAATTACTTTTAAGACCGCGTTTATCTACCGTCAAGCTAAGGTAATCAATCCACCTTTCTTAAAAACAGAGTGTAAAAATTTTATATTTTTTCTATATAAAAATTCGGATAATTTTCAGGTCGTTTCTGTTATGCAATAGTTATTAAAATATAATTAAATAGAAATAAAAAAAACCAAATTCTAAAGAAGCATTCTCATAAAATAGAATAAATACTATTTTAATACATTTTCATTATTTTATTATTTATCATTTTGGTATGGTTAAGAAACTTTTCCTTTTTTTTTTTTTTATTTTTTCCTCTTCAGTTCTCTATTTAACTTCCACGTGTTTTTTTCTTTTTTCTTTTTTTTTTTTTTTCAGTTTTACATTTCGTTTCAATTTTACCCTAATACATAATCCTTTCTTCGGTTTTCATTATTTTGTGTAGTATCATATTTATTTTGCTCATTCTTATTAACCCTATATATGAACGTAATTTTGTAATCTTCAAGTTCAATTAGGGAGTTGTTTAGGTTGTCATTCCTCATACAGAATTATATTTTAACACGTACTTCTTACTACAAATATGAAATTTCTAAGAAAATATATATTAAATTAGTAAAAAAGTTCGAAATAGATAGATAGTAGCAATACCAGTACTGAACCTTACTATTTTTAAGTCTGATATCTGATTCCTGTAGAAAATGTAGGGTGTTTTAATTACTAAATGCAATAGGATTTATGTATTTTTATACAGTTTTCTTTTGTAATTAGGGAAGGAAATAATATCAAATGTGGCCTTCATTACACGACAGCGATTTAATCATTTTGAGATTTCTCCTCAAAAATCTGGTGTATAGTTCCACGAAAACAATTTTACGTTGCTAATCCTTAAATAATCTAAATGATTTTAAATTTCAAATAGACATTCTTAAAAATGTATATATTTTATTTTTAATTTACAAACAACATAATATTATCAGTAATATAACTTATATATAATATATACATATATATATATATACTGCTGTTTGTAGAAAATGCAACACCATGAAAGAATCATCAGAATCAAATGAAATTTAATGCAGAAACGACTTGTACTGATACAAATAAATGATGAAATTTTCAAAACAAAAGAAACAAATTAAGCGTCCGAAATCAGTATTTGGTGCAGCCACCATGCGCTGCAATAAGTGCTGCTATACGACGTGGCATGGAGTCAAACAGATGTTGAATATCTGCTTGAGGAAGAGAATTCCATATCGCTTGTATGCGCAACCAAAGTTCGTCTTTGGAAACTGCAGGACGCGGATCACGAGCGAGACGCCGACCAACCATATCCCACACGTGCTCAATAGGCGACATATCCGGTGAATAAGCAGGCCAAGGAAGAAGTTGCATGCGTTGTGCTGAACAGAAGTCTCGAACAGTCCGCGCAACATGTGGGCGTGCATTATCCTGCTGAAAGATAGCTCCAGGGATGCCTTGAAGGAAAGGAACGACTTCGGGCTGTAGCACTTCACGGACGTACCTGTTGCTATTGAGATTACCCTCAATTCGTATCAAATTGGATCGTCCATGATACGAAATCGCACCCCAGACCATAACTCCGGGTGTTCGACCACTATGTCGTTCAATAATACACTCAGGAAGGCAGCGTTGACCGGCATAACGTCTAACACGAACACGGCCATCATGGGTCCACAAATTGAAGCGTGATTCATCTGAAAAGACAACTTGGTGCCAATCAGCTCGCCTGTCTCTGTGCTCAAGAGCCCACTGCCGACGCAGCCGTCGATGATTCGCCGTGAGGGGAATCCTGTATAAAGGCACCCTTGCACGCAATCCACGGCGCAGCAGACGACGACGAATTGACGAAGCCGACAATTGTACACCTGTAGCAGTAGACCAACGTGCTGCCAGCTGCCTGGAGGAAGCTGTGCGATCATTCACCGCCATGCGGAGCAGGTGTCGATCATCGCGCTCTGACGTCACCTTCTGTCGTCCAGTGCCTGTTTTTCGAGTTGTTCGGTGCTCGTCGGTCCACTGCTTCCAAACTCGCATCACTGTGGAACTGTTCCGCTGCATACGAGCTGCTATTGCGCGATAGGAAAATCCTCCTTCTCGAAGGCCGATTATCCTCCCTCGTTCAAACTCCGTAAGTTGCTTGAATTTCTTATTCTTCCGTCGTGGAGGCATACTCAGGTCTCACTAAACGTTTGCCACTAACAAATAATCATAGACTTTTTTCAACGTCCCGCTACAGCACTTTATTTATACGCTTTCAGCATCAATTCAGAGGGCGCTGCGCGCGCCGCGCACGCGCGATGGCTCTGAAACTTTATTAATTTGCAAAATATCCTATAATTGACATTTGCTGCGAATTTCATTTGATTCTGATGATTCCTTCATGGTGTTGCATTTTCTACAAACAGCAGTTTATATATATATATATATGATCATACATTTGAAGAATATATATTCTTCTTTAAGTTTCTGAATGTTTCGCTGTCAAAGTAAACATAAATGTTCTCTTTTTATTATTTTTTAATATATTGTACTCCGAGATAAACTCAAATTCAGGATAAAGAAAAATAAAATATATTTTAATTCATTTTTAGTATTAATGTATTTTACAATGTCTTATTATAAACTTTATATTGTTATTCTTCTTAAACTGTATATTTTAGCGTATTTAATGAGTTTTTTTCTCCAATTTTAGGGAAACAAATCTTGATTACTTTCATTTATCAGATTTTATGATGACTGTAAAGATATCTTCAAGTAGCAGAATTAGAAGAAACTTCAAAGGAGTTTATTGATATTGAATAAGACTCAATATTACGTTGTTTAAGATAGTAATCTTGCAGTCTCTACTATGAGCACATTTCTAAACAAGAAAACATTGCTTTAAAAAACATGCTACAAAACACAAATTTGTGATATGAATGCATGAAAGTCAACAAAAGAGTCGAAAAAAATACATTTGAATGAGTAATATTGTAAGAAAAAAAAATGATATAACCAGACTCTTCGAAAATTAAAAATCAACGTAAAGGGGTGTTGAACTGCTCTTTAATAGATGAAATTTGTTTCGTTTCATCAAAAATAAATAAATAAAAATGCTATAGTTTTAAAACTAATAATTATATATTGTTCTCAGAAACTTCACGTAGCAAAGATTTGTTTGGACGCTGCATGATGCAATGCTTTAAAACAATAAATATGAACTGTTATTTTGAATGCGAAACATGCACGATACGTTTCTGATTACCAGGTCTTATTTCTCATAGATTTAATCCAAACCCATTCAATATCCAAAATGTGATTCCATCTTGCTTCACTAGTATCTTGCCAAAGATACACTTAGGTTTACCGTTGTCTATACTTAAGAAAAACTTTTTAACAAGAATTGAATCACATACAAATAATGAAAAATGACGCCTAAAATGGTTGAACTGTAACACATTATGTTTTGGAAGACCAAATCAGATTTATTATTTACTATTATTCAGCGCATTAGAAATATTTAGACCGTATGATTTGCGCCTTTGGGCAATTCAGAAGCATACTACACCGGCCGACTGTCAAAAAATAGAGGAGGGGGGATTTCAGTCTGTTTATTAATTAGTGTAAAGAATAGCCAAAACTCATTGAATTATTTAATTTTGAAAAAAAAAAGTTTATTTTACATAAAACGCAAAGCTTTTTATTAGAATATAAACTCTTATTGGTAAAAGAACATATCATTGTATTTCAGGGTCTAAATATAAAACATTTGGCTCATATGTCATTCTCAAACGCTGTCTGAAATATTTATTTTTCTAATTTTGACATTATTAAATATTATTCTAGCCTTTCAGTTAAAATGTGCTTATTTTTGTCAAGTTCTTCCTAAAAATTTTTAAAAATTTAATTTCTAGTTTTTCACTTTTAAGTAGGTGAATTATAAAAGACCTTTCCTAGCTAAAGAAACTTATCTATAGCATAAATGTATTACTTTCAATAAATAAACAAGGTAATTCAATATATTGTTTTAATAACAAATTTTATAGTTAAAATTAAATATAAGCTGATTTCTAAAAGGATTTAAAAATTTATCCACATCAAACATAAAGCTGGATGAGTTAAAATTAAGAACGGATTAGAGATTCAACTTTCTGTAACAATTATCTGCTTTCCCAAGCACATACAGATTCATTGTTAAAATTCTTATGTGCGTTTATTCAAAATAAAAATTTAGAGTTAGCATAATCTCAATTTACATGAACTAGTTTTTTTTCATATCGGATACGTTATACATTTATTGAAAATTCTATATTAATGAAGTTTAATGTACAATAATATCAAGAAAAAATATTTAATGGTACCATATATGGTTCCTAACATGAGATGATGTTTTCCTATAATGAATGAAGGAAAAGAGTCATTTACAGAAAAGTCATCAATCAGCCAAATAAAGTTTAAGCAATGCCCCCTAAACTTTGGTGATAATTTTGGCGACTTGGCGTGAAACTTGGAGACTTTAGCGACACATCGAAGATTCCAGAAATTTTCTTATTCCTGGGGAAAATCACCTGGGAAGAAAATTACTTACTTTTCCTAAGTTTTCCTCGTGATGTCACACTTCGTTGAAGGAAGTATAAATACACCGACATTTTGAGACGAGAGTGAATATTTCCTTTGCGTCTGATTGGAAGATCGCTCTAGAAATCGACAGTAAGCACACAGCATTTACATGAGTGGATTTCCGAAAAACTGCAGGGAACGACTCAAGTGAATTTGAGTGGCAGTGGCGTGTATTTGCAAGGAAATGTCACACCCTGCTTTGAAAGTGTAAGCTATTACTGCGGAAATTTACCCGTAGTGTTAACTAGTAAGAAACAGAGCTGAACATAACTAATACAATTGTGACTGTCATTACAAGTGCTGTTTTTGTTCCAGTATCTGTGTCGCTAATCTATATAAGTGCTGTGATTTCTATTTGTCCAAGTTTATTTCTGTTTCTGTTACTATCCAAGTTCTGCTACCTATGTGTCATCCAGAAAATTATTGAATAAAGCATCATTTGTCATTATCTTCCATGTTGGACTAATTCATTCCCACAAATTCAAAAATTTTGTAACAATATTTAATAGAAACGAAATGTCAGATCTTTGATATACGTTTAATATATAAATAATATGATCGACAAAAAATATTAAGAACAGTTGAACTTTTCCGTGAAATAAAAATTTGTTATTTCAGGAGAAATGCTCGACAGCTTTAGTAATACTTAACGATATTCTTTAATAGTACTTTTGTCATAATTTTTATTGTCTTTTTTTATCATGTAGTCATACCAAATTATTATTATAAGATATTTTCCATATTTCATAGGTTGCATGCAATGTGGAAAATAGTCATAAAGTTCTTCGACATTATAATGAAAAAATATATTTAAGGAATTCAGAAGTTAATCTTATAGCAAATTATAACTTATAGCATCTCTCTTATACCAAATCTTATTGCTAAGATATCATTATAATAAAACATTTGGAAATATTAGAGCTAAATAGAAATACGTGGAGCACTTCACCGAAATATGATATTTCTAATAAAGGTATGTGTTATTAATTTGGAAAAAGTATCAAAATCTTACAACTTTTAACAAGTGTAAATACATTTAAATACTTTTGTCTTCTCAACAAAGAATTACCATTATCAACAGAGAAAAAATTATTCATTACGACATTCTTAACTAATTTTAGAATATTTTTACTAAATTGTATTACTTTTTTGGATCTATACAAAAATTACATTAATACATTTTTTGAAAAAGTTATAATGCTATGAGTGTGATTAGATTGGTTTATTTTAGAATTAAAATTCTTATCACGTATATTATAAGCAAGTTTAAACATAACAGTGGAATTTTAATTCTTAAAAAATTGAAGTATTTGTTGTTGTAATATTTTAATTATATAGTTTATGATAAATTGATAAAATAAATCTACCTAGTAGCATACAATATTTTCATTTATTTTACACATAAATTAATTTTTTCAAAGTAATGAAGACTTTGTAATGCATCTGAATTAATTTTCTGAATGACGCTATGTTTTACATTAATCCCAATACCGCAATATGATTTTTTACATAACAAATAATACACTTTAGTCCTAAAAGTATATGGTTCTATAACTTACGTTTAAAATTTATATTTATTCTGTATTTTAATTTGTAAACTGAAGATAAAAGCTAAAATGGATAAGTTTCATATAGATATTTAGAAGAAAAATGCAATAAATTCCTAACACACTGATTCGAATCAACTGAAATTTAAACTGTTATTGTTATTCCTTTATTGCAATTCAAGAATATTTGGAGTCAAAAATGTCGGGGTTAACTAGACATTAAACCCATATTGATAGTATAATTTATTCAAATCATTTTCATTATGTTTTACGTCTGAACCCTTCAATTATTTTGAAGGTTTCTGATTACATGAAAAACTGAGTCTCAAAAAAATTATCGAATTAATTTTTAAGAAAATATAAAGCATTTGAATTACCTTTCTAATTCTATATTTATTTTTCCGTTATGACTAGTGAAAATTAAATTACAAGTATTTAATACTAGGTTATACCTATACATCATACTTAATGAGAGTAAGTGTTAACTCTGAATGCACTTTCTGCTAAGTTGAAATGTCCAAAAAAATTTACTTTATAAAATCACCATTACGAATCAAAAACATGCACTTGAAATTTTGTGAAACTTAATACATTTTTTGTTATTTTATCGAAAGCTCTGAGCTATAAGAATTCTTAAAAAAAAAATCCATAACTAACATATTTATGCAAATAAAAAGTTAACATTAACATGTCATTTTAACAAAATTAACAGAATTCCTAGTTCTGTTTGCAATATAATTGCTTACAATCTGTATACTTCCTATTAAGCTCTTAGTAGGAAAAATATTATTCATAGACACAAAATTTATTACATGACTTCCACTTGCACTTAAATTACTAAACTCGTGTTTTACGATTCATACAATAACTTGTATTGTACCTGTAAAATATTTGAAATTTATACCAATATTGTTAAAATTTATATTTGTAACAACCCATTTCAAAAGATACATATGCACACTTCAAACATGAACATTTTGAAGTAATGTCATTCGGAAATCGAAAAATTGAACTCTTATAAAAACCTAAAAAATTGAAAATGATCAATGAGGTTTATATAGGGGTTACTGATTGGCCAAGAGAGAAATTTGATTTTGTAATTCTTATGCCAAGTGACATTAACATGTGGCAAGAAGCAGTCTTGTTAGAAAATTAAGTCATCTTTAAATAACTCTTTCAATGATGGAATCACAAAAGGCTCAAAAACATAATATATACTTAAGAGTTTACGCTTCACATAACTATGTAAGTCCTCAGCACTCATACAACTCCAAATCATGACATAGATGTTTTACTTCACAGAGAGTTTCAAGCTGTCTGTAATAGAGATTCTTGCTTGAAACGCCAAGCACGAATACCCTGCTTACTGTTGGAAAAGCACAACATCAACGATTCAAAACTAAAAAGTACATTAATGCAGTCCTTTGGAGTTCACACTCAAAACACTGTTTCATGGCAATTCATCTTTGCTCCACATCACTCTAGAACTCTTTTGTTTCCAAGTAAATAGTACTAATTTCCAGCTCCTAAAGCCAAGGCCTGACTGGACCGTTAAAATGGTCCTAGAGATTTCATGAGAATTGCCTACAACTTACCTTCCTTCAGAACGAGGAAGGAAGAAAATAATACAGTTTCAAATACAATTTTTTATTAAATTAGAGGACCATCAAACAATGAGAGAGAAACTACATTAAAAATTAAATGAACTCAATACGTACAAATATTGTAAAAGCGATTTATAATGTGTGAAGCAGATAGTAAAACAAATAAACATAATAAAATATTTCTTAAAAATAATTACTTCAAGAGTAAATCGAGCAAGATATTACTGTTATTTGTAATGTCAAATAAAAGGTCGTCAATTGCAACTGCCACCAGAACCACTTTCTCAGAACTTATCAATATATACAAGTTTCCTAATATTCTTAGAACAACGAGATATAAATAAATTTCAAGATTGAAAAGAAATATTCGCAAGCAACTAGAGAGATGGAAAGAGTTAATACATATGTATACGCATTTTTTAGATGAAAGTAAGCATCAACATATAAGTTATACTTGTGCTGGAATAGGTAGCAACATTAAATATAATTTCTGCATTAATGTTGTAAACGTGAATTAGATTCGACGTCTTCATTGCTTTCAGAATTATAGTTATTTCTTCATCATTTTTTGGGAGAATATGTTAGTGCCAATGATAAATGTTTCGAATTTCTGGAGTAGTCCAAGAGTTCATTTTTGAAATTTTCTTTTTCAACTTCCCGATAAATGTTTGTAATTTAACACTCACGTTTTGAAAAACTTCAGATCATAATTTTGTGAGTAACGTAGAAATTTTTTCAAGATGGAAATATTCAAACTAACAGATAATTCTTTGTCACAAGCAAATTTTGACTCCAAGACATTTATAACTTTATCGAGAGTTACATTGCTTATATTAATACTGAATTTGTATTTATAAGAGATAGTTACTCATCAAATGTTTCATTACGAAAAGTATTCTTAGTTATTTGAAAATCGGTGTTTTGATTTCAACTTGAATTGGAATGTCTTTTTCTTTGAAATGTTCATTAATTTGACATACAATTTTTATTTTTTTTTTCTACAGCTATTTTAAAGCTTCTCGAAATTTCTTTCAAAGAATAATTGTATCTTTTCAATCATTAGGTATGCTTTCACAAAATTCAAGCCAGTGGTTTGAAGATAGTTATTTAAAAGCGGTAAGGTTAGTCTAAATATCACTTCAAACATTTGTGCAGGTAAAATAGCTTCGTACTTAAGGAAGCCGTTCAGATATGTATGAGTTTTATAGAACACAGCCTTACTGAAATCATAGGAATTTGAAATTTCATGACATGATTCCAAATTCAACTCCGAAAAATTATCGAATATTTTGAAAAATGCTCTATTTGTAGCCCATTATCTTGTACCGCCGATAGCGCAGGTTTGCAACGAAAGATTTACATAAGAATTTCTGTTACTTTATCTTATAAGTTTTAACTTACTAAAACCGGAAAGTTTTATAAAAGAATTTCATTTGCAACAGGAATACAAAACATTTTACTAACTGCACTTTTTTCTTTTATTCTAAATATTATTAAAATTGATTACACAATATAAGAAAATTAAAATTTTAATCTGTGTTTGCAAAATTTCCACCCTGTCTTACGATTAGGAGCTTAGAGTATGAAGGTCGAGCGTAAATATAATTACGGTAAAATTATATATCCTTAATGAAATTTGACGTGCCCTATTATTTGATTCATCTCAGAATCAAAGCATATTCTATTATTCAGACTTTTCAAAGCACTGATATAGATTCGCTATATATATTTTATCTGTGGAATATTAACTGAAAGTAATAATAAATATTAGTTGCTTCTTTTCGCAACAAGTAGATTGTACTGTAATACATTTTTAAGAACTAGGCTACCGATTATTTAATTCATTGGAGCTAGACTTTAGGTTGATTATACAAATTTTGGTTTAATTCAAGAGAGTATCCAAAACTCCATTGAAGTTAACAACAAATGGGTCCTTTACATTTTAAATTCGACTCCACCTAAATTCATCTAGATATGAATTTAAGCAGTGATTTGCTGTTCCCCGAAGCTTTTTGATACACTATGTGACTGATTTCCTCAGTCTTTAAACTTTTTTTGTGTATGCAAGCCAGTCTTCGGATGCACAAACAATCAGTTCAGTTCAGTCGGTTAACTTTCAGTTTTTTTAAAAAAAAAATAGAAGTAGCGGCTAACGATAACAACTCATAGATTTCTTTTGTTTATATAAGAGTTAAACGAGGTTATATAAAACCACGTGATAAATAGCAAAATAAACCGCACCACATCATTATAGTAAATAAAAAAATACGTTTTTTATTTCGCTCTTTCCTTTACTGGTGAAACATCATATCGTTTAGTAACATTTTTTCCATTTTTAGTGGAATATCTCTGGTTTGGCGAAAACGGTTGACAGAATTTTAAATGAATACCTAAATTCTTAAGTAATTTAAATTTTTCCAAATGTTTATTTTTCTAAAATTCTCGTTGCTTATGAATTGGACTAAGAAGTAAGTTCTTAAAATACGCTTCTAAATATGACGCCTGAGGGAAAATGAAGTGCTTTATTATTTTTTTTTTCCAAATATTTTAAATAATGAATCTGGTATTGTATAATTTTTTAGAAAACAAATTTAAGCCATCTCATTAATTTTTAAATCAAACAATTTTCCCTTTTTGAAATATAGAATTAACAAAACAAAATTCTGCATTTAACAAATTCTGTTTTTCATGCAATACTTTAGACGTTTTAGATCATTTTACATTTCTGATTAATTAATATTATGCAAGTTTTACTAATTTTAATTTACTAAATTTTTAAACTGAACATTCATTTCTGTCTGTATTGGGATTCACTGCTTTTGAATAGTTTGTCAACTTTTTAATAATTAACTCAAGAAATATTTTATAAGAGATCAGGAGATTCTAACATTTTGGCTTTTCGTTTATTTTGATTGTCGAATTCTATTGCACATGGTGTTAATATTTTTATAGATATTTCATGAAATTAAAATAAATAGTGATTGTATATTGAAGTTTTATTCTAACTGAATTTCATAACCTTGTTATTTTACATCTATTCTTTCGACGCAAAATACATTTTAGAGTACCTAAAAAGTCCTATCAACTGCATCATACCAAACAATAGTTCTGATTCTATTAAATTTATCTTTCTGGAAGCAAATATTTGTGTTATGAATTTTTTATGTTGAACAAATTCTTATGATTCAGACTCCTATTTTGATATCTAGTTTATTTCAGTATTTTATCACTTTCCATTGCTTATTCGCATTTGATAAATCTATAAATAATTCAAAAGATTTTAATACCTGATTTCTGATAACTAATGATAACGTTTTGAAACTCATTTGTCCAGTGGTTTGTAAATGAATGCATGATATTACACCATTTCATAAAACAAAATTGATTCATTAATTATGTTTTCAATTAATTTAACTTCTGTTGTACAATTTCTGACTAAGAGTATCTCGAACATTGAAAGAAGTATATCAAAAATGTGAAGATAAAGATCATGAAAATTATCTAAATGGAAAATACGTTTAATACTCATTATACAAGGCATATAATAATCACTGTTCATAGCCATTTTTAAACTTAATTATTTTAACTCGTTATAGTCGACTTTCAAATACTTTTAAGATTATTTTTCTTCAATAACTAATGTATATATTCCAGAGTAAACTGAGATGTTTGGCTTATTATTTTTCCACAGTAACATTTTTGAGAAGAAAAATATAACCTTAGAACTTTTTATTAGTGGAAAGAGAAAATAAAATGTGACTAGTTGCAAGTTTTCTTATCAATAAGAACTTTGTAAATAATAGATGATTTGTTTGGTTTGATTTATCATTTCTGTCAAGGCATATTTCATCGGAATTAATGTAGAGATTCTCAAAATCATAATACTTTCATTGCTCAGATAAAAAAAAGGGGGGGGGGAGAAAACGTTTCAGCGAGTAAAAATTGCTTTTTCTTGGAGTGAATTAATAATTTTAAGCTAAGAAATTTACATTTAAATCTACGTTTATTTTCGTCCCTTAGAAATGTAATTCATTATGATATTCTTGTACTAAATTACTTTTATTTTATCAAAATGATCCTCCGGCTGCGCAGAAAACTAATTTTAACAGCATTTTCAAATGAAAAAAAAATTCAATACCAAAGCAGCTCTAATATAAAGTGTGGCTATTAAATAATGAGAATAACACTATAAAGCATTTTATTTTCACCTCATACACATATTTACTTATTATCACTTTCAATGTACACCCCTCCTCTATCCCTGCAACCCTCCGTGTGAATCTTCAATTATTCGAAATAGTGCTGGAAGTTTTCTTCTGTCAGCTCCTCCAGGATATGTGCCGCTTTCTCTTTCACAACTTCAGTGACTCAAATATTTTCCCTTTTAATATAGATTTCATTTTAGGAAAAAAAGAGAAGTCGCTTGTGTCACGAACCAGCGAATAAGGCGGATGATCAAACAGTGAGAATCTGTATTTCACTAGAAACCTCTTGACAGACAATGTAGAATGAGCCAGAGCATTATATTAGAGAAACAATTTGTCGCACGGATTCTATGTCGATTCCTACAGTCTCAGCAATCGCACGAATATTTAACCGACGGTCGGATCGAACCAGATTACCGATTTCTTCAATATTGTCATCCGTTAATGATGTTGAAGGGCTACGCCGGCATAAATACTTTTCATTGTATTCTTGGTCATCTTGAAAACGTTTAAACCACTCAAAAATATGTGCATGCTATGAACATTAATTGTCATACAGTTCTTTCAGTAAATTGTAAGTTTCAATAGCGGTTTTTTTCAAGTTTCATGTGAACTTTCACAACAATTTCTACCTCTATTGTTACACTTGTCATTTTTCTGGTGAAATAAAAAAAATAACTCTAATGCAAACGAAGATTACGAAAATGCGGATTTGCTTACAGAAGTGAAAGGCTCTGCATTCGAAAGAGAAGACGTTTACTGTGATTTCAAAACTTCATAAAAAAAATTTTTTAACCAATCGTGGAAAATGACTCTTTAAAATTTCAGAAATATCATGATCTTCATAAACTATACTGGAATCAAAAAAACAAAAAGGGAGCGGTCGTTATGGGACTTTGACAAAAATTAAAAAGGACTAGACTCGCACTAAGTAAAGTAAGAGAACTCACTTTCAGAAAAGAATGAAACATTTATTGGGCATGTATTGCGCGCTTGTATCCCAAATAATTAATACACCATTTCTCATTTACCAAAGAACTACAGTCCATTAAAATAGGTACCAAAAAAACTACATGAGTTCTTTATAATCTAGAAAAGCTATCACACGAAGAGAAAGAGAGAGAGAAACTCAATAAAAAAGGGACTTTCAAGTCATTGCAATATTGTTAAGATTAAATCTGCAAAATTATTTAAATTTTATGGGTGGGTTTCTATATTTATTGATATAAAACTAAATTAAACAACAATCATAAGAAATTTATTAAATTTGATGGGACTTTTTTTTTATCTTAAATTTACCAATACTGTATATAAATCATTAATATTTCAGAGCAAATAAAATGCGATTTGTAGGTTCCCAAATATGGTGAAGATCTTATATTACATACTTACAAAGCATTTTTTTTTCACGCTTACAAACTTAGATTTGTTTATAAATTATGTAACATCGTGATCGTAGAAAATATGAACGTATTGTTGAAAAGTCAAGTTTTCTGAAACGGAGCAACCAAAGAACGATTTTTTCTAAACGAAATAAAGATTTTACCAAAACAAATGAGATCTAATACGTAATTATCAAATTCAAAATCAAATGTCAGTTGCCAACAAAAACAATGGAATAAGCAATGAACATTCCACAATGAATTTCCGAAGCTAATGATTTGCATAAATTGAATAAAGGAAATTATTCATTCCGAACTGATAATTCAAAAAATTTAAAATTTCTTATTTTTAATGGATTTCTGATGTCGTTTGAAGTTTTATTACTGTATGATGGAATTTTTTTCCTTATATTTTTCTGATAACTATTATATTTTTTCCTTTATTATAATTTTTATACTATAAATATTATAAGTAAAACATTAATTCTTATTGGAAATCATAATAATTGTCAAATTTCTAGGATGAATGATAACTGTATTAAGATACAAATGTTCCGGATTTTAAAACAGTTAAAGTAGTTTTGTTTTGAATTAAGCTATATTCAGTTTCGAAACTCATATTAAAAAATTTATATCAAATTGATAAGATCAAATAGTTAATTGGGGGGAAAGCAATATAATACAAAGACATTACATGCTATTTGATGCAAATTTCCTGAAACTTGATGTAAAACATAATTATTAAGAATTCGTATCTTAATTTTTAAATATCAGGCTACACATAAATATTCAGCAAATATATAAGGCTAAACACTTAAATATTCAGGAAATATATATGGCTAAATACTTAAATATTCAGCAAAAATATTGTTAAACTACAAGATAAATTTTGAAAGTAAGTGTATTAATAACGTGACAAATTTAAAAAGCAATGTTTTTAAATAAAAGTCCATTAATGCACCATGTAATAGATTTTTGTATCATCTGTATTATTATGATTTCTGAACAATAAATTTCTTGAAATATATCTAGTAATTATGCAAAAAAAATCATTTTAGCACTCAAAAAGAGAAATTATTCTGAAAAGAAATTTAGGATCATTTCAAACAATATATAATTCCCAGAAAAATATATAAGAAAAAAAAATTGTGATATAAAATTCTCAAGTATATAGATTACATTCATTCTTTGCATTAATTTCTCATAAATTTGAAGTATGTTGATTTTCAAATACTGATTCCAGTAAAATACTGATCAATAAATTTATCAGTAAAAATCAAACGTCCAAAAGAAAAATAATAATTTCAGAAATAAAATAACATATTGCATGCATGAATAAAAAGCCTCTCTTAACTAATCATCACTATAACATTTTTTGTAGAATCCTTATTTCGAATGATATTTATCAATAAATCAATCTTTTCAAAAATTTGAACTTATTTTTAAAATCTCGTTTTTACATTTTACTTAATACAGGCAAAAATAAAATTTGTAAGATAACAATTTGCTGATGTCAGACTTGCAAAATTTCAGAGAGTGCATATTGTTAGAACTTGCCTTGTAGGAATATCTGTAATTACTCAATTGCTGACATTTACTACATTTCTCGAAGTACAGTCTTAAAGGCCAGGACAATATATGCTAGTGTATATTGGGTATATATATACTAGTGTGCAAAACTAAGCAAGAATGTAAATTTTAAGCAGATGGTCATGAAATTGCAGAAGAGGTGGGGGGGGGTTGCGATCAGTCCAATGGACACGCAATTCAGTAGAAAGGTGTGCGTATGCAAATATCAGAAACAAAACGTCATAGGCGACGTAAATGTACACAAAAAAAAATGTGGGTGGCGCCTACATCTCAAGACTACAATAAAAGAAAGAATGGATGCGCAAAAAGAGACATTTTCTGTAAATTCAAGTGAGATAAGTACAGTGTTAGAAAGAATGGTGGTGGTCGCCCTAGGAAAACAACTGCAGTAGATGACCGATATACCATCCTGCAGGAGAAAAGAACCCGATACCAGTCAGCAAGTGTCATTGCTAAGCAACTGTGTACAGCAGCAGGGCGAGTAGTTTCGTGATTTCATGTACGAAAATGCCTTCACAAAGGTTCACACTATTGCCTTCATACTATTCGCCTGCTGTCCTGAACGCTTCATCCATTCGAAAGTTGGTAATCGGCTGCGCCATTTAGAGTGGTGTAAGGATCACAACTACTGGACATCTCATCAATGGAGTCGTGTCCTCTTTACGTATAAGATTCGTTAAAGTGCCACAATCGATTCTCAACGCCAATTGATTTGGAGAGACGTCGGGACATGGTTTCATCCCAGTAACATCATGGAAAGAGACCGTTGCGATGGTCCTGGAGTTATCGTCTGGGGAGGCATTGTGCTGAATGGGTGAACTGAGCTCAACGTTTTAGGCAGATGATCTGTAACTACAGATAGCTATTGTGAGAAGGAGATCTTTCCCCATGTGCGTCTGTTCCAAGACGATATTGGACCAGACTTCTACCTCAAGAACTGTTGGACAATCCGGTGCTGAGTATGGAAAAACGATACTATAAGTTCAATAAAGTGCTATTCTGTTTCATTCCATATTATTCGCATTGTATTCCATTTTGAGTAACTACGCTTTCGTCATGGTTAAAGTATAAAATACTGTCTCTGATTTTTGAATTTCATGTCGCTCAAAAGATTTCTCTTCCAGTTATGGCAAAAGAAACCTGTTGCTTAACTTTTGCACACCAGTATATATATATATAAATATATATAAACATAGACGTAAGCGTAGTTACTCAAAATGGAATACAAAGAGAATAATATTTAATTTTT
>BMAW01014934.1:130860-169186 GCA_019974015.1 Nephila pilipes | reverse complement strand
ATATTATTGCGGTCGCATTTTAATGAATCAACTTTGAAAAAATTAAGAGTTTCCGTTCGGTAACTTAAATTACGATAATATCTACTTAAAATTTAAAAACCATTCGTCAACATTAAAGTTTAACAGTTAAACTTCACAATTGAAACTGTGTAAGGAAACATTTTTCAAATGTGTGACAAAGTAAATTAATCCTTTATTTCAAAATTGTCCAAATTAGCAATTATTTTTATTTTAATTATTTGATTTATTATTTTGATTAAAAACTTCTCATTCATGCTAGCTTTTTAAATGTATCAGATATTTTGGAATGAATGCCTGAAGCATGTGAAGAAATAAGGTTTTTTCAGACATTTCAAAGACTTTTGTATCAAACGAGAGATGATTGAAATACTGTTTAAAATTATAAAACACATGAAAAAAATGAAGCTATCAAAATCGCATTTCTTAGTAACATTTACGGAAAGAGAATAAAAATCAATGTACCACACTTTTTCAGGAATCTGTCTTTAAATACAAAATTTAATGCAAATACCTCTAACGTACCAAGAAATATTAAAAAACAAAGATATGATTGCAGATAAAATAGCTGCAAAATGTCTTATAATCTTATAAAAATTTATATCGACCCCTTCATGATACGCAGTGTTTGAAGATAAAAAATGCTTTAAAAGCAAAAGAATAACTTCTTTTATTATTAAACATAACCATTCATGTTTATGCTAGTTTCTATTTTATTCAAAATAAGATAGGCGGCAAAAAATTAGTAAATTAGTAAAAAGTAACGATAAAAGAGTATTAGCATTATTAAAAGACTATAAGAGGATTTTTAAATGCATTAAAGTTTGATCGTTCGCACAAAGTAATTTAGCAACAGCTTTATAACGTTATTTTGCGAATTTTTCATGAATCAGAAATTGAGTCTGAATGAAACTTGAAACATGAACAATTTCAATAATCTATAAAGAATAATATATATTACGAATTTCATTAACCATGTGAATTAAATTAATTAATTAATATATCATAATGTACTTAAATTTGAGTCACTATCAATTACATCAATTTTTTTCCAGCTGCAGTGATACTTACTTCAGCTTCCAAGATTTCGGTGATACAGAAATATTGTCAAGTCATTACATCAAAGTGTACTTAATATAACTTAACAACACTTACTCGATTATGGAGAAAACGCTGCTAAGTCAAATGAGCCATGATCACAGTTGGTAAGATCTGATAGTAGGCTTAGAAGGTAACGTAGATTCCACAAGGTTACATATCTAAGTTTTCAACGAAGTACTGCTGATAGTGACTGCTTAACTCGTTCAGGACCGACGATAGGAGAAAGCAGTGCTTCCCCAGGCAAGCGCATTCCGAAATTACACAAGTGCATACACTTTTACGGGAGACTCTCCGTAAAGCCGAATTTATTTTTAAAAAATTCATAAAAAAAGCTTTTTTCAATTAAATTGTTGATAGTAATATCAACAATTTAATAAGAAATATAATGAAATATAATATAAATAGGAAAATAAATTATAGTAATATTAATAATAAAGAAAATAAAATAAAAATATATAAATAAAAAAGAGATTAAAATATAATACAAATATCTAATACAAATTTGAATACTCTTGAAACTTATATAAAAGTTCTATGGTTTGAAATCATGTCAGTTAGATCATGGACCTCAAAGCTCAGAAAGGCTCAGAATTACTTATAGGATACCAGGGACCAAGAAGGGAAAGTCAAGGGATCTCGTAGATGTGATCTCGGTTGTTGACGGATTAATCGTATATATATATATATATATATATATATATATATTCGCAAATCAGTTGTGAAGTTATTTCAAAATTTAACAATAAATAAAAATGTAAAACTCACAAATGAACCATTAAGAAGTAAGATATAAGTCAAACCAAAAATAAACTTTAAAAAATTGCGAACTGAAAAATTAAAAATAATACGTTAGTCAAATTTAACAGTAAAAAGAATTATAAATTCAAAACAAAGTAAATTAAATGAGAAATAATTAGACAGAAGAACTAAAATATAAAAAGCAATGTACTATTTGGAAATTTTAAAAAAACTTCAATTCAAAGAGAAAAAAATTGGAAAATAATATATTTAATCCTCTAATCCTATCCGGTTCGAGATACTTTATAAATGTACCAAACGTATAATTCCGTACGGCCATGAACTCGCAGAAAGCGGTAAAGACGTATATTTTCGTCTTCACAGGATTACTTCAAGTTCGTTTGAGACGAGGTTTTGCGAAATTCTTCCTCCACTTCCATAATTGTGCTGGGCATCAGTAAGTGTCTTTAAGTCAGATTGGCTTGAGATTTCATTTTCTGCGTTTTTGAATTAAACACATCATTTGATGTAGAATTTTCGTGATATAACAACTTACTTAAATGAATCAAAGAGCCACATTGAAGAATAAAATAGATTTTATACTCACTTTTGATTATTATTAATTAGAAGCCTTGACAAATTGTGGTGAGGGAGGAGAATTTGTTATTTTATAAAGTTGGTCAAATTATTTTGCCTTTGCCTTACTTGCATGGTTAACTCAAATATTTTTTTTCTCATTAAAATTATCAAACAGAATAAAGTATCTGCAATATATCTTTAAATCTCTAAGAATATCACTAAATAAATATCTGTTTAATTTCAAAAGGTATATAAAAACAATAAATAAATTCTATCGTTTCATTTATCTTATTTTAAGCAATACTTTTTACAAAATTGTTATATGCATAAACACATTTGTCACCATCTTATGTTATTTTGCTTTATTCAAAGCTTTACTTTCGAATTTTGTTGATTTTACTTCACATGCTTAGCATTTGCAATCTAAATTTGAAATTAACATTACAATTTTGACGCGCAGCATCATCTACCCTAATCATATAAAACTTGTGAAGTTGCTTGGAGAACATTGACTTTTTTTTATTGTAATGACTGTGAAATTCTTCTTTCTGGAGTTCCTATTAGATAATGTGGATATTGGTAAAATCTTTGTTGAAGGCTTGTGTGGGAGAATTATCAGGTGGTATTTGTTAGAAATTCTATTAGTTAGAAGGAAGTGGCTCGTTTGATAGCGATTTCCTGCCCAGCTCGTAGTTTTTAAGATAAGAATCAGATGAAAGGAACATGTCCGTCATTGGATTTGCATGAGTAATTAATGAATTAAAATGAGTGAAAAAATTTATGACATGTAGAAAGATAAATATTTAGATTTATGAAAACCTTTTTCCTCATTATTTAACTATACTTCCATCTTTCCTAAGTACAGTCAAAAATTATTGTACTCCAATTGAAGATAAGTAAGAGCAAGTGAAAATACTTTATTAATAATCACTGAAGAACAGAAAAGATCACACTCTCTCGAATATCACTTAATTCATCAATTCTATATTAGAATCAACTAATAAAAAAGCCCATAATTGAGGTGTGAATCATCATTTTGCTTTCTAAGTTCACAATTGAGTTTTGTTTAATAAATGGAGAAAACTTTATAGGGACTATTCACTCTTTTGAAAACTGTGTGGTATCCAACATAGATTTTTTAATAAGACTTTTATATATTGAGTGGATTAAATCTACTGATTTCAGTATTACAGAAAATCATGTTGTTCATTGAGAGAAAAATTTACGGTTCGAGGTTTTCAGAATTTTGCGAGGGTAACTTCGTCACGCATTTTCTTTTCAAGATTTGTCAAGGTGAGATCATTTACGTAAACATTAATTAATACATATCCCATAAAACTACAATACGGCATAAGTGATTTGTTCTCCCTAACGGGGGGGAGTATTAGAGAGTGTTTATAATTCCTTCTTGAAAATTTGTGTTTTTAATGGAAGAGTGAAGAACCGGTGAAAGAGAGCAGAAAATAGTTGATAGTGATAAGTTCAGGTGAAACTGTTCCATCAAACACTATCAAAAGCTTTTAATATGTCTGAAAAGAAAGTTCTTGGTGAATGTTTGTTTTGAAAGCCAAATAAAGTTCTTTCAGTTAGATTCAGGACTTCAGGGATAGAAAATGTTTCTAGTTAAACCATATTGGTAGAATTAATTAATTTATTACCTTCAGTTAAAGAGTGAAGTCGAGTAAGAATATTACATTCTTTAATTTTTCCTATAGTCAAAAGTAATTAAAAAAAAGCTGGCCTTTTTTTTATTTGGGAAAATGAATTCAGTTAATGTAAACTCCAACTACAAAATTTGAAAAGAAATTTACTGCTAATTGATTTATTGGACGACGTTAGATGCTACATCAGCGTGTCAGTCCCGGGAGAAAAGTGCTACTTTTGTTTATCATAATGATCTCAAAAGAGAAATTTAAGATGGATATTATCTTCGGTCACTATATATAAAGATGCTAGTTTTTGGTGCTTATAAAACTTAATTTCTAAGGTTTTTTAATAAATAATGAACATCTAAAAGATGATATTATTTTTAGGATTGAATATGTTTAACATTAAATCCGAAAAATGTTATTTAAAATATATTGCTTATTTTAATCTTTGCTAAATATAGTTACTATATGTAATGGTAAAAAATTATTTAGGATAATATGAATAGAGAGAAATTATATGTACCGTCAGAGATTTTTAATGAACTTCAGTAGATAATTGAAGTATCGGTATACAAAGGTGTGGAAAAATTAAGGACGAAGTCAAAAAATTAGCATATCAGCAGAGGGGGGGGGGATAAGAAGCAAAGTGGGATGAAAGACAAGTCAAGAGATTAATTCAGGTGAGTTACTGTCGCACACGCGCAACTATGCAGCTAGACGTAATGCAGGAGTGTCGGAGCGGTATAAAGCACGCTGGTGGTGTAAGCTCAGTATTGATGGGAAAACGATTGCATGGCGCATATCAGTTTAAACGATGTCGAGTTACTGCCTCAGTGTGAAATGTTGAGCAATAAATCTATTAGACGGTATTTAAATCTATTAGACGAAGTGTGACAAGATTGGATGTAGAGTTCAGGATCGCTCAAAACATCGTTTCACGATATTGGAGAGAATTTCAAACTGCTGGAAAAACTGTCCGACTTTTCTTTTGTAATCGTTCACGAGCAACCATGCTAGCGGATGTTGGGTGTATTGCATTACAGTACAGAAGGAACAAGCTGCAGACAGAGTTAGAAATCGCCAGACACAAGGCACACGCGATTGGACGACCGATATTACATTTTACCATAGCCAGGAGGCTGCACAGTGGTGATCTATTTGCATAACGACCTATACGGTGTGTGTCTTTAACCCCAGCTCATCGGGGAAGACGTTTTCTGTGGTGCCGGTTACACCAGTATTGGACAAATTATAATAGTGTCGAGTACGTTTGGTGGATAAGAGGAAGTTTTTTTCTGAGTAACTATTCTGGACTTATGCACATCTGGAGAGAGCGGGTAACCCGTAATAACCCATCCAGCATCATCGTCAGAGAACAATTTGAGAACATGATTGGTTCGCGGTGTTCTCGTTTGATGAGTCATCATGATTGGTTGCCATACCGATCTTCACATCTTCAGGCTCTGGGTCCCGCTATTGTAACGAGATTCTACTTTCGTATGTGAAACTTTTTAGAGGCGTTATGGATCCGCAATTCATTTTCATAGACGACAATGCGCCAGTTCATCTCACAGTAGCTTTTGACAATGAGGATATTAAACTCATGGATTGGCTAGCAAGGTGTCCTGATCTAAATATCATCGAGCATGTATGGGACTTTCTATGGAGACGCATCGATGATGCCGGAGCTCCGATTGGCGGTACAAGACGAATGGGCTGCAATGCCTCAACAACTCATTGATATCCTCATACTTAGCATGGTCAGACGATATGAAATCTGCATAGTAATCAGGGAAGATGAAAATCTTTACTAAAGGATGGATGATTTTTGTTGGACACCTGTCACATGCATGTTTCAGCCTTCAGTCGCATTGTGCTCCATTCTACTTTTTCAGAAAAATTCCTTTTTATCCTTTGAAATTCATTTTTGGTAAGTTTTGCTTACATTGCTTATTTTCATACGTCTTGGACATCGTATGGGAATATTTGTGCTCATTCGGAAAGCTTTTGCCAAACATTATATTGAAAAAACTATCTTCTCCTTAATTTTTGCACACCAGTGTATGTACAAGGTTTATGTTGAATAATAATATGTTAGAAGATGAGAACACTGAAACTCTGTAAGAAAGATAAAATTATTATCTTTATCACAAGGAAGAATTATTTTTATTATTATTTTATGTGTTAATAATTACAGTTCTTTGAAGTAATTCTCAACAGCAAAAAGAAATAATTTTAATGTAGCAAATGTAACTCATTTTTCTTGATACCTTATTTAAAATTCACGAATAAAAATTGCTAGTGTAGAAGAAAAATAAAACTTTCTACATTATATCTCTCCTCTAAATTTCCTTAATACAAAGGCATATATACCAGTATGAAAAATGGGTATTATATTATGTCTTTATTATAAACTAATGTACTACTATTTGCTGATCAGATACCGAAAATTATGCTTTTGAAATAAAAGTTCTTTAAGCCGCTATGAATACCAATTTTAACTCCACAGACAAAACAAGGCATAGTTTCAAAAATAAAAATTTGAAAGATAATATACAAATCTTTAAAAAAATGTATTTGTGATGTAGCTGATTATATTGCATAAGAAGTTACAAATGTAAGTTTATTTCATGTAATATACTTTAAAGGTATATGTTGTCTACAATAACTAAATGTAATAAAAATGTTTTTGGTAATTGCACGTGTGACGCTTTGAAACACTGCCTTCTAGAAGTTATATAACATAAGAAAGTAATTAAGTATTTTAATCAGACAAAATCCCCTAATTATAATACAGCCAATGGAAAATTTCCCTCTTTTAGTTGTTCTGAAGTTCACTGCCATTCTTATGTCGAAGAGCATTCTAATTAGAAAGATCCGAAAATTTCTTTTTTTTTTTCAAACATAAAGGAACAAATGAATTAAGCAATGGCATTTTTAATGTTGAAATGACGATGTTAATTCTTTCCTATAAGATCGAAATTTTCGATAGGAAGAAAATATTTTTCAAAAATTTCATCAAAAAATTAGACATTTTCTTTTATTTTTTACGTTTCTATTGAACAATGAAAGCTTATTATTATGCATTGCTAATTATTATAATTAATTGCATTAAAACAACGAAGGGATAGGCAAAATAATAATAACAAATACATGTTTCGAAATTTGTTTGCGCTTATGTATTTAAGCTTTACCTCAGACATATACAATCGTCACAAATTCTGAATCAATTGAAATCCGAAGTAGCAGATGCAATCATTTATAAGCGATTGAAAAGATATTTCAATGTTGAAATCCACTAAAAAGCGTCAGTAAATAATAACAACAAAAGATTATGGTGATACCAACTTGAGAAACTAGCTAGCCTCAGCAACTTAAATTTCCTGGAGATTTTTTGTTGGTATAAAAACATTTTCATCGCAGAGAAGTTGTAATCTTTTTAAAACATTTCGCTAACAGTTTTCCGAGTATTTTATTGACATTTAAATTAGATAAATTTCCGGAATATTCAAAATTTGCCAAGTGAGTATTTATCTTTAAGATATATTTAAGAGTAAATAATTATGATTTTTAGTTAAAAGAATTTTAAATGCACATTACTGAGTTTTTGCCTATAGAAAATCGTAAAAATAAAAATTATTTAATTATGATTCTGTACTACGAAGTAATACTTTATATGACAAAAAAAATAATTTTTTCGAATATGTTAATGCTAATTTAAGCATTTTTTTGCATCATTTTGATATATATTTATAAGAAGTTTCATACTAATTATTTACAATTTGTCTCAGAAATAATCGAAAATTTTCAAATTTTAAGAAAATGTTTTTCCTAAATAAAATAAAACAATTAGTAAATGAGATGAGTCGAAGAGAAAAATAAATACATATCTTTCATAACAAAATACCACTTAAAAGTTTTTAAAGTTTTGATTATAATTTTTGAAATATTATGATTCAAATTGCTGTATAAAAATAATATACGCAAACAGTCTCTTATAAATGATTTATTTCTTTTCATTTAGTCATTTAAGATATTCTTCAAGATTAATCAAATTTAGGATTTTCTGAAGGGGTTTTGATAATCATGTTTCAAGGATTTGAATAAATAAATTTTAAAAAATCCTAGCAACAAATAATAAATAATGGTCACCTTTCATCAAGTGCTTGATATAAATATTAGAAGATCAGCTTCTGGAATTTTTCACTTTCAATAAATCAAAAATACTTTTATGATCTTGAATTCTGTAAAGAAGTTTTAGTTTCTAATAAACTTGTAGATCGATGTAAATTCATTCCATTTTCGGTGAGAGATTTACAGTGATCAGCATAAATTGCACTTTAACCAATTTTAACTACAAAATGTTTCTTTACTGATATGATTCTCAAACTAAAGAACTTCATATATATTAGACACTCCTTTAAGATATTGAACATTATTTTATTTTAAAAAATGTTTGTCCATTTTTTACTAATTTTAGATTTCATGAATTTATTTTACATTATTTAATTTTAGTTAATTTAATTCATATTAGTTTTTTACATTATTACATTATTAGTGTTAATTCTTGAATAATTAATACAAGACACACATTGTTTTAGTTCTCTTTCTGTCAATACTGGAAATGTGTGAACGCTAAGAGAACGGGTGTTAGTTGACATGTCGTCTTCGTTACTTGACTGAGGTTTAATAATATTATGTGGTTCATCGCCAATAGCTCTCATGTTGCTTCTAAATGTGATGTTAATAAACAACTAACCAATCGTCCTATGTTTAATTAAATACAAAATTGGTAGCATTAAAATTTCGATTTGTCTACAATTTTATTGATCATTTAAGGAGGATTTGTTTGTAATGATATGTGAACATATCATGACTTTTTAAATTTATTTTCATCTCTTCTAATCAATTCTGTAAAATTCTTCAGAGTATTGCATCGTCTTTTTTCCCTTTTTTTTTATTATGATACAAAACCCTCTTGTATCATAACAAAATTAACCTGTTGGTTAAACTCTCTTTTTAACCCTCTTGCACAAATTAGAATACATAGAGATATTTTTCCTAAAGATATATCATTTTCTTATTTTGTTTTATAATATCTCACACAGGCTTAATGTATTTCATACTCTATAACAAACATTTTTCTGTCCATTAATACAAATGATGTTATTTTTTACATAGTAAATGCTCCTTATTATAAAATTCCGAAGATAAATATTTAAATGATTCTGAAGACTTAACAACAAATAGCAAAAATAACTTTCTTTTTCCTCTTTAGCATCACTAAATTGACCACCAAAAGATTTATTAAATTCCCTTTTTAGGGGTACCTCATTTTATAGTATTCTAATTTACAGATTTTACATGTTGATTTCAAAATCAAGCAAAGTATTAGTTCAAAACAATTTTACACTATTTATAAATATTTTATATCATTTTACTATTTTTTTGCCGTTATATTATATTTGATTTTCTAACTTATCTTAACATGCTTTGTTACTTTTCTTTTATCTCTAAGTATGTTATGTGAATAAAGTTTTATTAAAGCACAGGTTTAATACAAATTTGCGGCTGGATATGCGTTAAGACATTGCCATTGATTTCGAGTGCATTTCTATATCATTTAACATTATCAATCTCGTTATGCATAGCTTATTTTTTGGATCAAATAAGGCTTCTCAAAAAATTATCTTCATTTTAAATATCTAATAAAAGCAATGAGTCCTATATTTAGTACTAAGACACGTGAATGGCAATTTTTTTTGCATTTAAATCTTAATTAAGTACAAAAAATAGGAGTTACAAATTTACAACAAAGAATAAATTTCTATACAAAATAAATTTTCATCATATTTTAGTCCAGAATGTATCAAAATTGAAGTTTTAACCTAATTAGTTTTCTTATGAGCAATAAATTAATAATTATTTCCTCTAAAAAACGCATGCATTTTTCCTGACTAATATATACTATTTCACGTTGTAATTTTTAGTAGGTATTTGTTTTTTTCCTTGACTAACGCTTTCTTGAAAAAAGCTTAGCTTCTGCCTCCATTTCTTCGCAAACACTATTTTAATTGATTCTATTAATTAAATTAATTTTAATAATAAAACTGAGTCAGCAAACGAACAAATACTTTCGTATTCCTTAGAAATCCTCTACCACCCTTCATTAGTCTATTTCATGAAAAATGGGACTCTATCGACTGCATTAATTAAATTTCTATGTTCTTCGATTATATTTGTAGTGAGGTTCAGTAGTTTTTGTTGTATATAGTATAAAAGATATGATATTACAGAAAAGTCAGAAGCAATTATCTTATTTACTATTTCTTACTTGGCCTGATTGAAGAAATTATATTTTGAAACCTTAATCGTTTTGAAACTTGTCAATAACTTGAAATTACGAGCTATCCTTTCAACAACACTAGTACAGTTTTTTATCTATAACAATTAATTGTTACAGATCAATCCTAATACCAAATGACGTTTAAAAATGCATTTAATACAATAAATATATGTTTAAATGTTTTAAATTATATTGAAAAAAAAATTTAAGGAATTTATTTTACCTAAGCAAATTCCTCATTGTGAATCTTTTAAAATTAAAGAACAATACTATTCCTGAATGTTATAGGTAAAATAAGAAAAAATGTCTCTTGTGTTACATTAAAATGTTTAGCTACCGTATTGAAAAAGAAATTTAATGTCCCCACAAAATTAAATAAGAAACATCTAAAGAAAACATTAGAATATTGAAGGTTATTTGCCGTTAAAATTATTTTCGAATTTTCAAAAAACTAATATTAAACATTTTTTTTACCTTGAATCATTTCATATATGTCTTGTGTTCAGACTACAAAAAAATAATAACATTCTCTAACATTCAAACATCTTTTCAATCTATTGACAACATTCCAGAAAATATAATCAAAAAGCACGAAATCGAATTTTAAATTCTGAAAGGATAGTAGAAAATCTGTTTTGGACTATGTGCTTTGGATACCAGCCTTCAGCATAGCATTTTTAATTGTTTGGTTTCTTGCATATGTTACACACTCAGACATCCTTATTTACGTTTCTTTATTTAAATATTCCTGATTTTTTTCCAAACACCCTCAATAACAAATATTTTGAATGTTTTTAAAAGAAATCATGAAAATGAGATTTCCTTTCATCTGAGGAAAAGAAGTCACATTTCAGATCAAATAAATTCTTCGAAATTGAAAACAGTATTCAGCACTTCTATAATTTCATTTCTTACATTGCAGAATTCTTTTTGTTTGTATCCATATGCCTAACTAATTAAAGATCCTTTGAAATCTTTCATTTTATAAAGTCCTTTATTCCCTTACTCCTTGAATGTTATTTGCACTTCCTTCTTACTTCCGAACTTTTAATTTATTGAAATTAAAAAAAATAATCATAAATAAATTTTCTCAAATTTTGCATAGTTTTTTGAAGAAAATATGTTCATGTTTTGTTATTATAGAAAATCTTCAGTTTGTAATTTAACTTAACGACATGTTATGACGTTCTAATTGGACTCAATTTACATATTCAGCTTATAAACTTCTTCACAATGTTATTGTGCATTGCACAATTATTTCATCAGACCTTCTTAACAAAAGAGTTTTGAAAAAAGAGATTCCTAGTATCACAATGCGTCACAATTGATAACCTATTTTTCTTATCTTTCCAAGAAAATTCTTGCAAATGCAGATTAAACAGAATTTTCGAATACTTTGCATTTTGTTTGTGTTTATTTATATGTGTGTTTATAAACATTATTTATGTCGGTTTAATTTATGAAGGAAAAACTTGTAAAGTAATATTTAATGAACTTTTATCACGAACACTTATATATTTGTAAATAAATATGAATTACAATCGTAAATCCAACTTCAATGAAAAAATTCATTTTAGTACCTGAAGGAAATAAAATAATTAAAACTGAATCAAGCACACTGATTAAAAAAAATATTTCTATATCCAGAGATGTAGAAAACTTGATTTTTTTTTAATATTCTTGCACCTTTTTTATTACATAAACTTCCAATTTTTTGTTATTCAAAGTGAATAATATTCCAAAATGTTATATAAAGACGTCTCTGACTATCCTATATACATACATACATACATATATATATATATATATATATACAGTGTGTGTGTGTACATGAATTGAAATATTGCAATACAGTCGGGAAAATCAAACAAAACGATGACTTTGGAGTCGATCTAATAGTTATGATACAAAATGAAATGTTTTTTTACGGTTGGTGTATTGCTTTAAAATTTAAAAAGAAAACATTTTGATCGCTTACTCAAAAATATTGAAGAGGACATTTAAAAAATTTTTTTAAAAAAACCTGATTGAAGTGGCTTCTTATTCACAGAATCTTGGAAGAAGGAATCTTGTCGAATGACCGAAGTTTAAGTGCTTCGAGGTCATTAAATTTGATTTCAATTTTATCAGGACAAAAGCGTTTGATTTGCTCGAAATTCAATAAGACTTGACGAGGTGCTAAACGTCAGTGGTCTCAAACAATAATATTCTTTATAATGCAAAAGGGATAAAGCGCAGGAAAAAGGCTAGCGCGTGACCTACAAAAATATTTAATCCTTTAAAAGTGGCTATTCATCTAGAATAGAGGTTGATATTTTTTTTAAGATCGGGTAATGTAGAAATATTTTCAGATTCGGTGGGTTTAATAGCAAACTTGAAGATTTTGCTTAAACAATGCTATACAACTTCAGCATATATAAATCACGTTCGTTTTTTTTTATTAATTTATGAAGTAATATTATTGAATAGACTGCTAATACTTTTCTATCACAAGCACTATATTTCATCTCAGTAGCAGTGTTTGCGAAAAGAAGGAAGTAAGGGTTCGAGTTCCTTAGTCGTCTTTTGGTTGAGCACCCCAACCGCTGTAAAAATCCAACTCATCTACTTGAAATTCAAGTGATGCCTTTGTTTTTGGGTGAGCTAACATTGTAACATTTACCAACGCTTCTTTTGAGTTTTCAAAAGCTGCTCTCGTCCAAACTACGACCCGCGAGGTCCTCTCATCTAGCCTACGGAGACCTTTTTCATCTACGGAAAAAAAAAGTACGGAAATGTACGTGTATCCTTCCAAGATCTGCCACCGTTTACGTGAACGTTAAGTTTTTACCGAAATAAACTAGAGGAGCGTAGTAGTTTGTTATGTTTTCCAACCGATCACTACATTAGAAAACTTTATTCGCTTCTTACTTTTTCTACTTCTGTTCATAGTCAATGAGATGATATAACGCCATCTAGTGGCACAATTTTTGAATGGTTTCCCAATAACATACAAAAACCGACAATTATACCTAGAATTCACATTCTTAGTATTACCCCCTTGATATTATTAACATTATTATTATTTTTTAAATTTTTCAGCATCATTCTGCTTAGAAGCACATTTAAAATCACAGTTTGACCTAACATTTCTAATCAATAATAAGATTGCTTCCGATTTTATACAAAAATTAAATATTGGAAAACTTTGTTATTTCTATATTATTGTCTGGTAATCCTATGATTTACAGTAATTTCAATAGTGCAATATTTAATTGTACTATGAAAATGCCTTCCAATTAGATCCGACCAACTTGACAAAATTGAAATTCATAAAGGAGTTTTCTCCTTTTTTTTAAGATTACAAAATTTCAACCATTATAATAAAATGTCAAATCATTTATAATCTTAATATGCAGTGGTTGGACTAATAGTTATTTAAACTGTGTGTCAGAACTCACTTATGCTCAGAACATATTACGTTTCTCAAATTTCATCTTTTCATTTTCAAATGTTACTTACAAAGATACCCTCTATAGAAATATTATAAAATATTCCTGGTAGATGCAAATTACTAATCTTTTATTCCTTTTATATTATTTCAAGTATATAGTAGGAACATTTGTGGATTCATTGTATGATAATGTCTTATTTCAATCACTCATGCATATGACAAAAAAAGGGATGAATTTAATGAGTTTTTCTTGTTTATTCATTAGATATGCCTTTTAGTTCTTCGAAGCTAATACAAGAAAGTAACGAGATACTTTGTTTTGAAATGAATCATTTGCCAGATTTCGTATTGAAAAAACTGGAAGAAGAGATTAAAGAGACACCTGAAAAAAGGCGAAAAAGTCTTTTGGAACTCAAGAAATTACTAGATGGTATGATTTTGTGGTTTTAATATAAAAGGTTATGATATTATTAACACTTTAATTTTTGAAACCTTTGAGCATTGATGTTAAGTATAATAATTCGAAATAAAAACCAACGTTTTTAAAAACAACGTTTTTATATGGTGGCAAAGTTTATTAAAAAAATTATTAAAATATTAGTTAAAACTGGTCGCAAATATCTAAATATTGCATTGTTAGGCAAATAAGAATGGTTCCCAAAATTTCAGAGCTCTAGCGTAATGGGAAGTTGGTTAAATTAACAATTAGATGACACACTGATACACATGCATACAGACACACACCAAGTGAAATATATAACAACGTTAAAACTAACTAAAATTAATTAATCCGGTAAATTAAATGGTTGGAATACAGTTTAGTCAAACCACTCTTGGAGACAGGAATTATTTGGCGGTATTTTGCCAAATGTTGCTAAATTGGTCCGCGAAGCGGACTTAACATTCAGCCAAAAAAAAAAAAAAAAAATTCGCCAAGTTTGGCAATTATTCAAATTGCGCCAAGTGATTGGGCAAAACTGCATTATTTAAAAAAATATGAGTTAAAACTTGTCGCAAACGTCTAAATATTGCATTGTTAGGCGAGTACGAACGATTCCCAAAATTTCAAAGCTCTAGCTTGATGGGAAGTTGGTTAAATTAACGATTAAGAATTTGATGACACACACACTCACACACACACACCAAGTGAAATTCAGAAAAACGTTGTAAAAAGGAGAAATGTTTAAAATGTAAATCTTCAAGAAAAAAAATTACGTTAGATTTTAGCAAAAAAAATTATTTAGGGCTTGTCTATGGTTTCCAAAAGAGAAATTCTTTAATCAAATCATTAATCGCTAAAAAATTATTAAAATATGATTTGCATAAAGTTAAACATTGTAAATACACTATTATATGATCAGTATTTCATGAATTAAATCGAAAATTATTATACACTTGATGCAAATCCGTTTAAATGAGGAAAGCAAAGCAAAGCAATTTTCTGTCATTCCTCCTTTAAATTCTTCAGTTCGATAACACTTTTGAGAGATTTCCAGAAAAATAAAATAAAAGTTTTTTTTATGTTTGGCTTTCTCTGAAAACATCTCTAATATTAATGACAAGATACAGGTCACGTTATATGCAAAGAAAATATATAGAAGTAAAATATACCCATTTATAGATATAATGGATGAATAAAAAAATAAATTTAGTTTAAAAAACGAAATTTCTCTGTTTATATCTCAGAAGTATTTATGTTAATATCGTTTGAATTTCAATCACATTATTCACAGAAAAATTGAAATAATGTCGATTTCTGAAATGGTTTATTTTTAAGGTTTTTGTATTTTCTGAATCTTTAATGAAGAATAGTATCTTTGAATTAAGGACAGATATCAGACGGAAATATAATTTGAACTGATTTCTCGAAAATACCATAAAGAGTTATAATGAATTTAGTTATACATTACAATTTATCTGAGTAACATTACGGTACATCAATTTTTATTCAAAGCCTCAAGCTTCTGAATATATCGACATTCCTTTCGCCTCAGTCTAATCCTACTATGTAAGAAGTAAAAATATTTCTTTTACGTTTATCTGTATTTCACTTGGTGTGTGTGTGTCATCAAATTTTCGATCGCTAATTTAACCAACTTCCCATCAAGCTAGAGCTCTGAAACTTTGGGAATCGTTCTTACTCACCTAACAATGCAATATTTAGACATTTGCGACAAGTTTTAACTAATATTTAAATATTTTTAATAACGTAGTTTGTGTAGTAACGTGGCACCATCTATAGAAGATATATTGAATTATGCAGAAAGAGTGACCCTAAAGACGAAAAAGATAAGAGGTTTTGTACAAAGTTTTAACTAATATTCAATAATTTTCTTAAATAAACTTTGAAGCCATTTAAAAATGTTGTTTTAAAAAACGTTGGTTTTTAGCTCGAATTATTATCTATTCGGATTCATTATTCTTTAATTTGGTATACTCTAGTTGTAAAATGTAGTTCTTGTATTCAATATTCAACATGCAGTGGCATGTCGTATTCATGAGAGACTTATTTAAATCTAAAGTTGTTAAATTATTCCGGTGCCCCTGATGTCATGAGCCAAGTCCCAAGGGGACTTACGATATACATAAAGAAGCTTTTTTTTGTACAGAAGTGGAGAATCGGAAATGAAAGTTTTGGCGAAAAACAAGAAATACTGGAGAAATCCCAAAAAGCATTTTATTTTCTTCAGAGTTAATGCTTCTTATTAATAGTTTGGTACATTGAAATGCTGAACCATCTGACCATTAACAGTTATATAGACCAATAAGTGTTAATTCAATAACTGACGTACATTGTAATCGGTAGAGGACAGCCCGATGCTTCCTCTACAGGGGACATCGGAATATTTGGTATATATTATATACTTGGAACATATAATATATAATGTTCTCTCTGTGGAATATTTGGAAATGTTTGGTGGCGCTGCGAGCTTGCAAAAGTTTATTTAACTACCTTGTATGATATTAAAATTTGATTTGGGGCTCGCCTAGCTAGTTTAGTCAAAAGAGCCCTATAATAAAAGATTTACTTGAACACCAAGAAATAGATTTTCTTTATCTTCTCCTGTACGCAGTCAACATCATTTTAAAGGCGTATTTCGAACTTGATGAACCAATTTATGTTCTCTGAAACAAGAAACATGCATCTTATGTATGAGACTGAGGAATGTGAAGGAAAATCGGCGCTTCTGGTTTCATCTAGTAATAAATTCCTAAAGTGAACGCTTGTCTTCAGTGGGAGAATAAGGAAAAACAAAGTGTTTCCACTTTTATACCGCAATGTCATGTTTGGTTCTCCATGGTACGATCGAATCGGACCTGTCACTTTCCCAGTGCGAATAATCTATTTTTTATTCTGGGAACACCTTGAACCACTCAACGGCGAGACTGCAATTAACTCAGATAAGAAAGTAACTTCAAAATTTTCAATTGCTAAGCTGAACAGTTCTTGAAACACGTGGCGTCATCAAAAGGGTACGCCAGTCTCTGCTAGGCTTTTATTTATGTTGGTAGTAGCCCACTGAAACACTTACTATAATTGTCAAAGATTTTTTTTTTTTTTTACTTTCTTAAATGCTCTTGTCTTTTCGCAGGCACTTTTCATTTCCATACTCACGTTTTTATATTTAAAAATGCTTCTTTGTGTTTATTTTACCTTCACTTTAATTTTATCCCATAGTTCAAGGAAATCTTATATCTCAATTTTTCGATCTATAAAAGTTAATTTGATTGAATTCAACGTAATGCAATTCTGCAATTGGGAAAGGAATCATTGGTTAAAGACTTCATGTTATTAAGACCTACGAATAATTAAAGAGGAGAGCACTTATATTGTTATCTAACTCTTTTAAATTTTTTACCAATAAATAATTATTCTGTTCCGAGAATTCTAGCTACAGAAAAAATTTGTAAAAAAATTATTTATTCAAGCAGATCAGCGAAACGTAAGTAATAAGTTTACTGCAATTTTAAGTAGTGAGATGACTCAAGTGTAATTTATCTGCCTTACTTTTACACCATTCCTTTTGAAGAGTTTAGTTTGAGTATATTTTAACTGGATATATTCATATACTCTCCTGTCGATGATTTAAGGTATTAAAGGCCTCTGAACTAAAGATGTTTTTGTCACTATGCTAATAAAATCATTTCATATTTTTGAGAGGTTCACCAAAAGATAAAAGTGTTATAGGATGATGCAGGTTTGCAACGATATTTGAAAAAAAAAGGTGGAAACGAGGAAAAGAACATCATGCGATAAAGCACGAGAATTTTCTGAGTTTCAAGGTATTAAAATCTAATTGTCAAGTTGATGATAAATAATGATGAAATCAGAACAAAGTTAACAATCTGGACAGATACTGAGATACGTTAACTGATAAGTCAATAATATATCATTCAACTTAATCCTTGAATATTTTAACAGTTAAAACATTTTTCATTGTTGTAAAACAAAGGATTACTCTCATTTTGCTTGTTAAAATTATGCTTTTAAATAGAAAAATTCGATATAAAAACCAACGTTTCTAAAAACAATGATTTTATATGGTGGCAAAGTTTATTAGAGAAAATTATTGAAATATTAGTTAAAACTGTTAGTTATTTTTAACTTTAAAATTTACTTAAAAAGAGACATTTGTGAGCGTATTAAAAAATTCATAATACTCATAAAATAAAAACATGCATTTGAAAGTTTGTAAGTCATTCTATTAAAAAAATGGGAACCAGAATTCAGAAAAAACTATTGTGATAAGACAAAGAAATATTGCAAACTTTCTTTCTTGCGAATGATTACTGACTAAAAGTCAGCAACCCTTACTATCTCGGAGATAATAAAGGGGAGATAGTATCTCCCCTTTGTGAGTACAAAAGTTTTACAATACCTCATGCGGCATGGGGAGTGCCCGGTGTTCCCAGAGGGGGAAAGAAATGTTTTCCTCCATCCTAAAAGCGCGGAGAGGAAAGAATATTTTGAGTTACTAAAATTATTGAAATATTAGTTAAAACTTGTCGCAAACGTCTAAACATTGCATTGTTAGGCGAGTACGAACGATTCCCAAAATTTCAAAGCTCTAGCTTGATGAGAAGTTGGTTAAATTAACGATCGAAAATTTGATGACACACTCACACACACACACACACCAAGTGAAATTCAGAAAAACGTTTTAAAAAGGGAATTTTAAATGAGTTATTTTACAAAGTTGAATAACCAAAGTTGAGATCAATCTACAGAAAATCAAAACACATACAAGAAATTCAAATACTCTCTAAATAATGTATCACTAAAATTTATCAAAAGAGAGTAAACCCATAAAAGAACTTGGAATATTTATAAACTAACATTTATTTACTACAATTTTACAAATAACTTCGTCAATAATCACTGCCAGATGTCAAATATTCATTACATAAACTGATTTTAATTCAACAGGTGCCATTTAAAATGATTGAAGAATTCTTCCAAGAAAAAATTATATTTTACATCAAAGATTTTTAACTGTTATTAAAAAGGTAATATATCTTTTGCTATTTCTGTAATAGAATCTTTTTTTTTTCTTGCTTTATTTACCAGAGGAACAATTAACAGGAGGAATCGACTTTCATGAAGACTTTTTAACTCAATATTTAAGACATTGCAAATATGATATCCAAAAGGCATTTTTTGTTATGCGAAGCATGCTTCTTCTAAGGAAAAAAGACAGCTTTTTATTTGATGGCATTCCAGATGAATTTTTTCTTACTAAAGATACACCTAAGTGTTTTCTTATTCTTCCAAAAAGATGTCCAGAAGGATGCACAGTTGTGATTATTCAATGTGGTAAATAGCAATTATTTTTCAAATTGTTTTTTATAATAAAACGAAAATCAATATACTTTAAAATTTGTATTTAACAATATTGATGAATTTAGGGATTAAAAATTAAATCTGCAACAGTTTGAAAATCACACCTATATTTTGTTTAGTAATGACTGGAAATCAGAATTAAATACTGTTGTTATATAACAATTTTTTTTCTATGAAACAACTTTTTACGGATTAAGTAATTTAAAATTTACTAGGTAATCTCGTTCACGGGTTTTTTTTCAAAATTATTTTTTCTATGATTCTGTCAATACAACTGAAAAATAATTTGGACATTTATGAGCCCTTCTAGTTATCTCTTAGCAAAAAGTGAGAATAAAAGAAATCATGTATGAAATAAAAATTACTTTTATTTACTTTGCCGTAAAAAATGTATCAAATAATATGTAATGCATTTATAATTCTTCGAAAAATATAATTATTAATATTAATTTTAAATTTAGTTAATAATAATTCAAATTACATTAGTAATAATAATAAGTCTTAAGAACGCTCCATAATTTTACTTCACAAAATAATTAATTTGCAGATAACATTATATTAAGAATGCGAACAGTAAAAAAATCCTTTCACTTCCTTCATACGATTAACTTCATTAGCTTGTTATAAGCAATTTGTTAATAACTTCAAAAAACAAAATTGCTATTAAAAACAAACGGACTAAGCTGATAATGAGGAAGAGAATATTGTTATCAATATAATAACTCATATATGGGAACGTGGTGTTGCTAAAACCTTCCTTCCCCATAACATCCAATCAGAAGGTGTAGGCTAGATAAATAAATAAATAACTACGAAAGACTAAAAACAAGAAGAACTAACAATTTATTTAAAACTTAACGAGAACAACTTTTAACATTTCAACTATGAAACTCGACCATCACAGGTCTGGAATCTGCGAAGCAAGTGTGTTTGCAAAAGATCGCTTCCTTCTTTTCTTTAAAACGGCTTGCAGTTCCGCAGACAAAAATGACGTCACAAGATGACGTAGGCAGCCGCCACATGACTCCCCCTCCAGTCTCACGAAGGGAGACGAAACCTTACTTTCCTGCCGGATCTTGTTTGATATGCTGGCGGATCTTGTTGGATGTTGGAATCCTGCTCCACTGGCTCATCAGATGTTCCCAAAATGAACGCCGGTTTTAACCGATCCATCGCAATGAGACGCTCTTGACCCTTGATAAGGACAATGAAATTTTTGGGTAGTCGACGGACCACCTCAAAAGGACCCTCATATTGCATTTGCAATGGCTTTTTGAAAGGAGGCCGGCGAACGAAGACATGGCTACATGTTTCCAAATCTTTGGGAATATAAACTCTCTGAGGACCATGACGGAGAGGAAGAGCAGGACTTATGGATCTAATCAGCCTCTGTAATTTCGCCACGTAGTCCGGACACCTATTGATGTTTCTCTCCTCATATAATTGTCCCGGGAGGCGAAGACTTGATCCGTATACCAATTCCGCTGTTGAGGCTTTCAGGTCTTCCCTCAAGACCGTCCGGAGACCCAACAGGACAAGAGGAAGCGCATCCAGCCAATCTGTTTTATGGCAAGTCAAAGCTTGTTTTAGGGGACGATGTAGGCGTTCTATCATTCCATTGCACTGCGGAGTATAAGAAGCGGTACGAGTTAAATGGATGCCCAGAAGTTATGACAAACATGCAAAGAGACCAGATTCGAATTGCCCGCCCCTATCACAAGTCAACCTCTGAGGCGTGCCGAATCGAGAAACCCAGGTGTTTACAAACGCCCTAGCCACAGTCTCCGCTTCCATATCTGGCATAGGAGATGCTTCGGGCCACCTAGTAAATCTATCTATCATTGTAAGGCAGTATTTGTAACTGCGCACAAGAGGCAATTTAATTATGTCTAGATGGACGTGTGCAAACCTCTCGTCAGGTACAAGGAATTGCGCTAAAGGGGTCTTGGTGTGTAAGTGTACCTTAGACTGCTGACAATCGATGCAAGTTTTGCACCACGTGCCTATATCCCTATTCATAACTGGCCAAACATATTTAGATGTTATGAGGTGTTTAGTAGCGCACATCCCTGGGTGAGACAAACTATGTAACTCATTAAAAACTTTGCGTCTTAACTGATGTGGAACATAGAATCTGTTAACGCCTGTAGAGCTATCCGCATATAGCGATTTAGTGCCATCAGGCATTTGAATTTTTATCAGCTTACCACTGAATTCCATTCTACCTTCTAAAATAGATTTTAACTCCTCATCTTTTTCCTGAAACTTTGACCATAACTCCAAATCAGACAGTGAGGAAAAGTGTATCTCATTAATCCTTGATAAAGTGTCAGCTACAACATTACCCTTACCTGGTAAGTACCTAATGTCTGTAGTGAATTGTGAAATGAAATCTAGATGTCTCAATCGTCTGGGAGGGGCCTTTTCATGTTTCTGTGAAAACGCGAAGATAAGAGGTTTATGATCTACGTATAAAGTAAAAATAAGAGCTTCTAACAGATGTCGAAAGTGTTGTATTGCACTATAATCTGCCAATAATTCTCTGTCGTAAGTAGAATATTTGCATTGAGCAGATGATAACTTCTTTGAAAAGAATCCAAGAGGTCTAGGACCATCAGAAGAAATTTCTTGCAGGACTCCTCCCATAGCAAAATCACTGCAATCTGTAACTAACGCTAATTTTGCATCTACTGAAGAATGGTATAAAAGCGTTGCATTCGCCATAGCTGTTTTAATCTCTTCAAAGCTTTTCTCCCTTTCCGGATTCCACTGAACTTCCCTTTTGTCACGTTTTTTTGCACCGATTAACATTAACAGTTGATTCAACGGTGACAAAATAGTTGCGATGTTTGGGATAAACCTATGATAATAGTTTACCATGCCTAAAAACCGACGCAAGTCAGAAATAGTAACGGGTTTTGAGAATTTTACTATTGCTTGAACCTTTTCACTATGAGGAGTACATCCTTTATCATTAATTTTATGTCCAAGAAAATTTATTGTGTCTTTCCCAAAGTCACATTTGGACTCGTTCAACACGATACCATAATTTTTAAATCGTGTGAAAACTTCTTCCAAATGTATTTTGTGCTCGATATGATTTTCACTGGCAATTAGGATGTCATCCAAGTAGGGGAAACAATAATCTAGTCCTCTCAAAACTTCATTAATGAACCTTTGGAAAGTTTGCGCGGCAGAACAAAGACCAAAGTTTAAAAATGGAAATTCGAAAAGTCCGAAAGGGGTAATAATGGCAGTTTTGGGTATATCTGGAGGGTGCACTGGTATTTGGTGATAAGCACGTACCAAATCTATTTTTGAAAATACCTTCTTTCCTTTTAACATGTACATGCAATCTTGAATGTGAGGAATGTGAGGAATAGGGTATTTATCGGGTATTGTGATACGGTTTAAAGCCCTGTAATCTCCCGTAGGTCTCCAATCTGATGATCCTTTGGGAACCATATGCAAGGGACTTGACCAATTACTTTTCGATGGTCTGCAAATACCTCTCTCCATCATATACTCAAATTCTTGTTTTGCGATTTTCAATTGAGCTGGATTTAACCGACGAGCTTTTGCACAAACGGGGGGTCCAACTGTAGGGATGAAATGCACAGTATCGTGCTTAGTTGTATTCTTAGGGGAAACGTTCAACTGAGTAATTTCCTTAAACTTACGCAAAAGATCCAAGTATTCGGAATTCCCGACAATGGTTTTTACCACTGGGACATTACTTAAAGTAGTTTTGCCTCTAGCTTTTAAATCAGTTAAAGGATCAACCAAACAGCGTTTTTTCAAATCAACCAGCAAACTAAAATGTTCTAAAAAGTCCGCACCGATAATAGGCTTAGTAACCTCAGCGACAATGAAAGGCCATTGAAAATTACGTCTTAAACCTAAATCAAGTGTCAGTAACTTAGAACCAAAAGTTCTGATTTTAGATCCATTAGCTGCGTATAAAAAGAAATCAGTTTTCCCATTACTTTTAGTTACATACGCTTTAGGATAACATGAAACATCACTACCAGTATCAACAAGAAAACCGGTACGATTGTTTACATCATTAACAAAAGGCCTGCGACTTTCACCTCTTAAAACAGAAGACGTCGCTACTCCTGTGAGTGATTCGAGTTTTTTTGCTCAAATGCGCATGGAGGTATGCAACGTTTTGCCTTTACCCGAAATTTAAAATGGTACCAGCACAGCCAACCTTCCCCTTTCTTAGCACTAGCTCTAGATACCGATGTACTTCGTCTACGTTGTGGATTTGGGGATGCATGTCTTGAACCCGACCTAACCAATCTCGAGAGTTCATCTAACTGTTGTTGCATCTTAAACAATTGCTCATCCCGACGACTAACGTGATCAGTACTCGAATTACCATCAGAAACGGAGTTTATACTGCCCTGTGAAAATTCAATAATTTTGTCCGCCATTTCCGCTAACTTGTTTAGTTTCTCTGAACTAATAGCTAGAACGGCTTGAACTTGCGGTGGTAAACGCCTCATCCAGATGTTTTTAAGAAAAGATTCGTCTACATGGTTTTCACTCAATTCTCGCATTTGTCTAAGCAATAAAGACGGAGATCTATCACCTAATTCCAAATCCTCAATTAGAGTTTTAACTTTCCGGTTTTGCGATACTTCAAACTGCTCTAGTAAACGGTCTTTAAGAGCCGTATATGGACATGGGGGTGGTTCACACACTATATCTGTAGCATGTGAAAGAGTTTCAGGGTCTAATGAAGCAACGAGATGGTCAAATTTTGTTTGTTCAACCGTAATGCCAGCTAACCTAAAACTAGCTTCAAGTTGCATAAAAAATAGTTTTACATTACGGGGCCAAAAACTAGGGACCTTAACTGTTACTCTTTCACAACTATTATTTGAACCTACAGCTCCTTCACTTTTAGTATCTGTACCTTCAAGCGACATCTCTATCTGAGCTAGTGGGATAATGAGTGAGTGATCGTGAAGTTTATTGGCGCAAGAGGAGTTATTGAGAATGTATGTATGTAAAGCGCACTGGTGTAAGAGCCAGATGTAGCTAAATTGACATCTCAAGGCTACAGTAAAAAAATAAAAATTTTACCGACCAAATTCCTGCCTCAGAGGTTCGAACCATAGATAGGGACGTTACCAATTCACAGGTGTCAGAGAGTTTCCGTCGGATAGTATATCTTGACAACTTGCTTCCAATTAGCCTTTCCGGGAGTATTCCATGCTTGTTTCTTGAACGGGTCACCAGCTTATAGGAACGTGGTGTTGCTAAAACCTTCCTTCCCCATAACATCCAATCAGAAGGTGTAGGCTAGATAAATAAATAAATAACTACGAAAGACTAAAAACAAGAAGAACTAACAATTTATTTAAAACTTAACGAGAACAACTTTTAACATTTCAACTATGAAACTCGACCTTCACAGGTCTGGAATCTGCGAAGAAAGTGTGTCTACAAAAGATCGCTTCCTCCTTTTCTTTAAAACGGCTTGCAGTTCCGCAGACAAAAATGACGTCACAAGATGACGTAGGCAGCCGCCACACATATTCGTGCTGTACGCATTAATAATACCTAATATGTGTCATGATTTATAATCTTTCGAAATTGCACCCCTTAATTGTATTGAAAAGCATTCCTCTTTCAGATCTACTCGTCTTAATGGAGAACAAAGTATATTTCACGAATTTTTTAACGGGGTCATCTTTACTTTCTTGTCAGTTTGATCAATTTCCTCTCAAATATATGAAAATTTTGACATTGATTAGTTTAATTCATGTAGAATTATTATTTGTAAAACGTATTTTAAATCAAAAGAATAAATAATATCTATTTATATCACGTTTAAACTTTCAATGAAAAGATAGTTGGCTCTTTCTCCGTATTGATTTTACTGATTACCATTTCCTCGGACACTTAAATGAATGGCTCTCACGTGGCATAATATAACATTTCTAAAATTTGTTCGAGTCAGCAACATTTCTGTTGTTAAACGCTCTATTGGACTCAGCTTGTGTTAGCCATGAAATTAAATATGCGTTTGAGTCAAACATATAGTTATATCTAATGCGTCGAGTACCTAGTTATTGCTGATTAGTTATTTTTTTCAGCAAAAAATTGGGAATCCTAAGGATAAAAAAGTAATATAGTTTAGCGAATAAATATGTCTGGTCATTTATTTCCGCCGAGAAAGTTATTTTAAAAACTAAGAGAAAGAAAGTTTAAATAATCTTTTAGATACAGTGACGTAAGAATCGGTTAACAATTTTCTTTACTATAATTCCTTAAATTGTTTTTTTTTCTTTTTAGGACTTGGTTTTTTCATGGCCCATTCTATACAAAGATAAAAATCATGTTTTAAACGTTGTTTCAACATTGAGATAATAATTTCACGTTTTTGATCATCTCTAAAATAGGTAAATGTAATCTGAATGAATTTCCATTTGACTATTGCAAGCGAATAATGTTTATGATGTGTATGCAAATCCTTCGTGATCCGATGACTCAAATTAACGGCTTCAAGTTTGTTCTTGACTTCAAGGGAGCTACACTGATGCATCTCAGACAATGCACTCCTACTAATATATATTTCGTTTACCGAGCAGCTTTTGTAAGTAGTATTTTTTAAAACTTGTAATTTAATCCTTTTCTTATCAAATTATTTTTATCATCATTTGTTCTTTTTTCACAATTAAGGATTTTTCTTTTATTTGTCTGCTTTTTTCAATTTCTCATTTTAAAAACTTGCAAAAAATTTATTTAATTATGATTTTATTTTCGGAACCATGCTCGTCTGTGTACTTGTTGATGCTTCACTATCGTCTAATGCTCGCTTACACCCATTTAAAAAATTATAAAAGAGATTGCATAAATCTGCTGCTTTGAATATTTAATATGGTGAATTGCAATTAACACGAAAACATATATAACATAAGATTGATTAGAAGCAGAATCGACTCGAATGAGAATTGAAACTTGCGTTATCGAGCATTTTCCTTCTTCCTATGAGAACACATATGCTCTGCGCATGCATGAGACGGCTTCCACGAACCATATTACTTATTTTTTATCTTTTCTTTAACCTTAAAAAGTATTCCCAGTTTCTAAAGTTAGCTCACCTTGTCTAGGTTTACGTTCATTATCGAATTTTTGTACTATCATATTCTTTTAACGTTATCTCCCTGTTTTGCATTCATTTCAAATTTAATATTTAAATTTTTACCGCTTCCACTCGTTTCGTCTGTTCACCGCCCACTTGACGAAATGCCAGATGTAGTTTCTCGCCAACGTTAGCTCGCTTTTACTCCTGTTTTGGCAGATAGTTAAAAATAATTTAAAAACAGAAATCAAAATACTCAAAATATATTATTGTTGTATACATTTTATTGTATGAGGGGGCGCGATCAAAATTATAATTCAAAACTGGGCCGAGAATAATGAAAGGTTGAGAAACGCTGCAATAAGGAATTTTTCTCACCAAAACCTCACCAAATTTTTGGTGACACAAAATTTTTCTCACCAAATTTTTAATACAAAAAACAATTTCGACTATATTCAATTCCGCATTGTCAAAATTATGAAACCAAAATGCCCAATTTCAATTTTATTATAAGTTCGAAACTCCTTAAATCTATTTAAGAGACACTAATTAGATTAATTCTTATATTAATATTATTCGTAATTCGATGAATGCATTAATAACTGCAAATTTTACAATTTAGAAAGTAAATACAATTATAAGTCTTACTAAGAAATAAAATTATACTTCTTATTAACTTGATTTTTATTGGTTATTTCACACATTTTACATCTAGATCTATGATATACATTAAAAAACAAGTTATTATTTTTGCACATGTTTCTGTTCTCAGAATTGTAAAGACTATATTTGTTATCATTATTATAATATCTAATATATATCTTTAACTAATCTATTACTTTGAGCAGTATCACCTAAATACTTTTCATTCCAAAATTTTCCAGGTCTAAGTATCTTATTTAAGTTCTAGTAATTCACTATCCCTTATGCGCATGTGTGTGTGTTAGTTGAAGTAGTATAAAGTTAATATTCCTTTGCAGCTCTGCATTCCAGGGCGATATAAAGAATTTCATGTAATTAACGAGCCGCACTGGCTCAGAGCAATTTGGAGAATTCTTAAGTCATTTCTGTCAGAGAAAATAATAAACAGAGTAAGTGACTACATTATATTAAAATGCAATTATTATATATATATATATATATATATATATATATATATATACACAAAGCAATTGTGATTGTGTACATTTTTCAGTGTACAGCTCGTATTGATTTAGTAATACTGATCACTGTTTTTCCTTTAATTTGGTGTACAAGGGGTTAAAAAGTTCAAATGTAATTGTAATTATTTCGAATGAGGGCTCTCCTTGACAGCCACACAGTTTAAAAATTATAAATGTGCATAAAAGAAGTGAGAACTAATTTCTATTTTATATAAAAATCATCATTCGTTAAAACCCTTAGATGATTTTTTTTTTCGTTTTATAATCCATAGAAAGATGTATAATTATACAGATGTGGTTCTAAAAATAATGGAAACACCTATCAATATGACTAACGTTTACAAGCAAGTTTTACATCAATTACCTACGGTCTTGACATCATTATTTTTTTTTGCAAAATAGTAAATATATTATTCTACAATCTAAAAGTTATTATGGTGCTCGGGGATTTCTTGTGTTTTCTTAGTCGTGCGAGGTCTCGGAGATTACAGAATTTCAGAGAGCATACTGTTGGATCTCGCCTTGTAGAAGCATATGTAACTAAATAGAACTTCAGAATACCTTTTTCGAAAGGTATTTCCCTACTTGCAGTGAATAGCAGTCCTGTTGAAATAAATAGTAGCTCTTGTACTACAAGTGCAATTACAAATGCGGTTTCAGTACAAAGCAATCCTATTAATGAAATTTAAACCAATAATCTATGTTAGCGTGAAGAAGGTCAGACCCTTGATGCAGAAAAAAGAAATTATTGATGTAATGAAAATAAAGATGTTTTTAGACTAAAGGAAGAACCAACTCCATGTATAAAAGATTTTAAAAACACAGGGGACCACCCACCAGTTTCAACTTCCCTTTATATACTGCCTTCAAAAAGGAAAGAACTTTTAAGACTAGAAACTGATGATCTTTTAGCCAACAGTGTTATAGAAGAGTATGAATTCCCATGTGCAGTAGTAGCTTTAGTTCTCAAGCCTATTGAAACTATTAGATTATGTGTAGATCATTGGAAGCTAAGCTCAATATAACTGTACTTGATAAGCATCCATGCCCTCTCATGCATGTTCTTTTATGTGTTGCAAAATCGTCTGCCTTTATGTCTACTCTTCAATGAAAATCTGGCTATCATTAAATAGAGATCAAACCCAGCAGATCAAGAGAACACTTCATTTGTTTTCCCTTTTCGTATATTTAGGCATAAAAAATACCATTTAGTCTCCACAATGCTAAAGCAACCTTTCAGTGTCTGATAATCCAGTTTCGTACTGGAGTGCCTAGAGTGAATATTCTTGTATGCTGAGATGGCATCGTTGTACTGTGGACACCTTTGAAAAGCATATTGAATACTTGAGATGGATCTTTGACAGACTTCACAAATTTAAATTATGTGTAAACAGAAAACAATATGCAATATCTTAGGCTATGGACAACTCTTTAGAGAATAAAGGTGATCGAGGTAAACTGCAGCAATACAAAACTTTCCTTGTCCAAGAAATGTTAAGCAATTACAGTAATTTTTATAGACGTATTCAAGATACAAAATATACATTCCAACTTTTCAGGTATTACTAGATCCATAGCAATTTGACAAAGAAAAATGTTGTTTGGAAATGTTGCAACAATCCTTCTAAATTCTCAAGCAATGATTAGTAACCTTATAGTTCTTAAACAAGTTGATATGACAAAGCCTTTTGTCAACCTAAAAGAAGCAAGTGGTTACTCTTAGACTCTGCTGAGAAAAATAACTAATGGGGAAATGAAAGTGGTTACACTTTTAAACTGTGCTGAGAAAATTATAATATAGTAATCTATGTCAGCTACAATTGAACAAGAATCTTTGGCAGTGCCTTAAGCAAATTTGTATTTTTATTGAAGGTGCAGAAATTACAGTGGCATCTGATCACCAACCGCTTAAGTGGCTAATAAATTTAGCATCACTAATTGGAAGAATAGCCACATGGGATCTTCAGATACAATTTTACAATTTGAAGATTGATTATTTTCCAAGGAAACTTAATGTCATTTCATTAGCATTTTGTGAATTAAAAACTATATATATAAGATCTCTCAACAGCTGCAGGTGCACTTAGGATTGAATAACTGAAGGATCTTGAGTTGTGAAAAAGATTATAGATTACTTTGAAAATGTCAACAAAAGAGCTGACTTTACCTTTTAGACTGAAAGACCTTTTGGACGTTATGAATTAGATTATACTTTACCGTTATTCACCATACTCTGATGTGAAGGAGACTTAGTTATCCCTCCTCATGAGAGCGAAAATATACTCAAATTATGAGCCCATTGCTTCCCATTAAAGAGCTTACGTACTGGTATGAGAAAATGTATCACTGATTATGTGAAAATTTGTGCAGATTGCATAAGGTATAAAGTCACAAATCAAAACCCTGTTTATCTTTATAGGTTCCAACTCAAGACTTTGAAAGTATAGCAATTGGCCTTTCGGAGTCTTATCAAAAAGAAGTAAAGGCATGAAGTGGATCTTCATTGATGAAGATTGTATAACAAAATGAAAAGAGTTATTCCCCTTAAAGAAAGGTATTGCAACATAATGTGCCTAAACTTTGTTAAATGAAGTCTTCCTAAGATACGGATTGCCTCGTCGTCTAATTTACGACAATGGGACTCAATTCATTAGTGCGATCATGTAATAATTATGTTATGTTTTGAATACCAATCAAATCCTCATTCCTCTGCAGGCCAAAACAGTGGAAAGAAAAAATAGAGATTTGAAACCTTGCTTGGAGCAATGATGATAGGTAATAACCATATATTGTAGATTTAAAAATTAGTACCTATTAGGTTCTTAATGAATGCTGCCAATTGTGAAGCTACAAATTACACGGCAGAATATTTAACTTTGCAGTCAAATCACGTAAACAAAATTCTGAATATAAATCTAAGGAATTTGTTTAGGTAAAGCTACACCGATTAAATAAAGCATGCCAAAATAAATGTCAAAGTGGATGCCTAGGAAAGATGGCCCCTACATTGTGTTGTCCCAGAGATCCTCCACTATATTTATGGTCCTTGCATTGTGTTGTCCCAGAGATCCTCCACTATATTTATGGTCCCTGCATTGTGTTGTCCCAGAGATCCTCCACTATCTTTATGGTCCCTACATTGTATTTTCCTAGAGATCATCCACTATCTTTGTGGTCGCCAGTACTGAAACAACCGATGAACCTTCAGGGGATCACGCATCGACTCTAACACATTTTTAGAATACCACATAATCCCTGTTTCCTATAGTGTACTTCAGAAGTAGAGGTAAATCTTAAAAACAATCGTTAACTCCAAGACAACATGCTGTGAAACATGCAAAATATTCCATTACACAACCACCACACCTAAACGGTCTTCGGGAGTGTATGGGGAGGTTATAACCGTCCTGTTTTACATCTGCCATCTCAAAAACGAATACAACTGATCTCTCGCTCTTCACATTCAGGAGAGAGTGCCAGATCAATTTTCTAAGATGTAAATGAATCATTTTGCATAATTATTAGCATCAATGGAGGTTCATAACCTTAGAACAATGAAATTTGATTTTATTTTATGGTAATTCATTATTTAGTTTTTTTCATGTGTTTAAGTTATCATATTTTTAAATAGAAAAGTTATTATTTGTCTCTTGAATAAACACTTTAGAAAAGTGTTGGTAAGAAACATTTATTTTCTCAACTGTTTTTAACATTTTTTTTCTTAAAAATTTAAAGAAAAAATATTCCTCTTTAAGCCGTCTCCCGTACTTTGAAAATATCCCTCACTTGCTCAAGAAATTTGAAATTTCAGCTAATTCCATGATGAAACGTTGGTTATCTATAAAGAAAGGCATATATCCATGACGATAAAATTATTTTTATGTGTTAATGAAATATTTTACGTAAGGTAATTTTTTTTAAATTTTTTATTTTAATTAATGATGAGTCACTAATATTTGTAATTACATTCTTTATTGATTAAGTAAATTGAAATTCATAAAATCTGATCCATGTCGAGTCAGTTATAGTAGAAAATCACAGGTAACACATTTTAAAATCCAATGTTCATAAAAAAGGATGTCATGCTTATAAAACTAAATCCTTTCTGCGGCTGTTGGTTTGAACATAAACACATGCTAAACACTCTGATATTTCTTTATTTACACGCCATTGAACTACGTACAACGAGCTCCGAGCGAGCATCAAGTTAGAGCGCAAGTCGGAAAGAGGGAAAATGAGTCAGTTCTCAGAAGTGAAGGAGTGCGCGCACCAGGGTTGCTGCCTTTGGCGAGGAACGCCTCGCAGCGCCTGTAGAATCTGTTTGGTGGTCTCCACAATCGGTGAATGATCTACCTTTTGGCGAACCGCTACACCGCCCCCCCCCCCCTCAGTATCCTTAAGATACGAAAAGTTCTAGAAAACGAACAATCCGTCCAGATCACGTGGTTGTAATATCTTGATTTGGTGGAGGCAAGTCTGTGTCGGGAAAGTGACTATTAATTGCGATGAAAGCTGGTTTTAATTTGTCCATCGACAGGGGGGATTTACGACCAGAAATGTCCACATCGTAGACTTTGTCCGTTCCCCGCAACACTTTGAAGGGTCCATCGTAAGGTGCTTGAAGGGGTTTCTTTACGCCATCATGTCTGACAAAAACATGTGTTGATGTTTTCAGATCCGGATGGAAGAAAACTGTTTTAGGTCCATGATTCGAAGTAGGTCGTGGTCGGATATGAGAGAAATGTTCTTTTAAATCCTCCACTAGCTGCTTAGGCTGAATGTCGGAAGGTGTAGGATTAAAAAATTCCCCTGGAAATCGGAGATGTACCATACACCAGTTCAGCCATTGTTGCCTGAATGGTGTCTTGAAAAGCAGTACGAAAACCAAGCAAAATGATTGGTAAGGCAGACGTCCATTGCGCCGTGTTGTAAGCTTTTAAAGAAGCTTTTAAAGGGCGGTGGAATTCCTCTATTAAGCCATTCGATTAAGGATGGTAGGCCATCGTTCTAATTTTCTTTATTCCTAGCAGATAGGCTAGTGCTTTAAAAAGAGATCCATCAAATTGGCGGCCTTGATCGGTTGTTATGCGAGAAGGACAACCAAAACGTGTTATCCAATGGTTGTAGAAAGTTCTTGCCACTGTTTCCGCAGATATATCGGGTATCGGGAGGGCTTCAGGCCACCTTGTATAACGATCTATCATCATAAGGCAATAGTAATTTCAAGCTGATGGTGGGAAAGGTCCGATTATATCAAGGTGCACAAGGTCAAATCTCCATTTTTGATCAAGAAAAGTGCCTAAAGGGGTTTTGATATGCCTACTTACTTTAGTCTTTTGGCACGTTATACAATATTTAGACCAAGTAGAACAATCTTTACCGATCGATGGTCACACGAAATGCGAGCGAATTAATTTTGTAGTAGCTCGAATACCGGGGTGAGACATATTGTGCAATTGACTGAAAATCCGCTGGCGGTATTCCTTTGGGATATAAGGTCTAGCAGTTCCGGTAGATAAGTCGCAAAATAAAGGGATGTCAGAATCTGGCATAACTATTTTCTTAAGCTGTAATCCTTGAGGGTTACTAATTAAATTTTGGAGCTCTAAATCCGATTCTTGCGATTTTGCAATCTCATCGTAGTTGATAGGGTTTGGCATTTCGATAAAAGCTATTCTGGAAAGGCTATCCGCTGTTATGTTTTCGTTTCCAGGGAGGTAGCAAATATTTGTCGTAAATTGGAATATGAAATCTAGCTGTCTGGCTTGTCGTGGTGAGCATTTATCTAAACGTTGTTTAAAGGCGTGAGTCAATGGTTTATGATCGGTAAATAATTTGAAATCTCAAGCTTCAAGCTTGTGAATGAAATGTTTAATGGAAGCATATGAAGCTAGTAGCTCACGATCATAAGCACTATAATTTTTTTTCCGTTTGGGATAATAATTCCGTTGGATAGAGAAAAACGCAATAGGTTGGGGTTCATTATCGATTATTTGAAACAATGCACCTCCGATCGCAAAGTCGGATGCATCTACGAGCAGTATCAACTCTGCATCTGGTTTTGGATGTGCCAAAAGCGGTGCATCAGCAATTAATTTTTTGCAAGTACAAAAATCCTGTTCGACTTGGGTAGTCCATTCGATTACCCTATTATCGTTTTTTCTAGTGCCCTTTAAAAATTCACTTAGAGCGATCTGGTGTTGAGCTACGTTAGGTAAAAATCGGCGAAAAAAATTCAAAATTCAAAGAAACCGTTGAAGTTCTTTTATTCTTTTAGGCTTTGGGTAATTTAATATTGGTTCAACTTTATCAGGTAATGGTTTTGTTCCTTTCTGAGCTACGAAATGTCCTAAAAAGGAAATTTCTGATACTCCGAAAACGCATTTAGAAGTATTAATTGTTAACCCGTAATTTTGGAGTTTTTGGAATACAGCCCGAACGTGAGTCTTATGTTCAGCCTCTCTTTTACTGAAAATCAGAATATCATCCAAATAGACAAAACAGAATCTGAATTCCCCTAAAATTTCATTCATGAACCTCTGAAATGTTTGGGCTGCCCCACAGAGGCCAAAATTTAGGTACGGAAACTCGTATAAGCCAAATGGCGTACATACGGCCGTCTTTTGAATATGATCCGGGTGGACGGGGATATGGAAATAACTATGCGCGTACAATATCGATCTTTGAAAAAATTTTACAACCGTAAAGTGTGTCAGAAAAATCTTGTATGTGGGGTATCGGGTACCTATCAGGCGTTGTACATCCATTTAATTTACGATAATCTCCTACTGGTCGAATGCTATCTGAGGTTTTTGGGACTACATGAAAGGGAGAGGACCAGGGTGTCTTGAAAGGCCTGCAAATACCCTGCTCCATCATAAATTGAAATTCCTGTTTTACAATATCGTACAATTTTCGGTTTAAATGCCTAGACCTGCTGTGGACAGGTGGTCCAGTTGTTTCGATGTAATGCATCGTATTATGTTGCACATTTTTAATTTTAGAAACAAGTGCTGTTAAGTCAGGGAATTCCGCTAAGATTCTGTGATAAACTGTATTTCCTGAGCTTAACCTTATCGATGCAGTATTAAAACCAGTGGGAATTTCGCCATAGCGAGAGAGGTTGGTAATTGTATCGATAAGTCGTTGTCGTTTTAAGTCAATTATTAGATCGAAATGCTTTAAAAAATATGTGCCAATAATTGGGAAAGGAACGGACGCTAGAATAAATTGCCACTTAAAACTTCTTCGTAAGCCACGATCGATATCTAATAGTTTAGTTCCATATGTATATATTTTTGAGTTATTAGCTGCTGTTAGTTGTATGGGTTCCGGGGCTAATTTTCTGTTAGTTTTAGAAACCGGTAGACACGATACATCAGATCCATAATCTATGAGGAAATTTTAGATTGGTTTTGCGATCAAAAATATGGAGGAGACCATATCGAAACATCTGCCGCTGAAATATGGCCGTTGATAGCAGTGATAAGTTTTCCGGAGCCTGGGCAAAAGTACAGGGTTCTCGGCATTTTTTAGCTTTTGAGCCAAACCGGTTGTGATAATAACAAAAATCATCGTTAAAATTATAATCCTCCCACCGCGAGGGGGTCTTGCAAGGGGATTTACCGTACCTCCTTCGAGAGCGATTCCTTGATCGGTCTCTAGACAATCGTTCTACTTGCTTGCTCAGAGCGGCTATTTCCCCTCGAAGTGCAATCATTTTATTCAATGGGGAGTTTGGAGAATCAGACGATTGCTCGGAGTGACCCGCAACGGCATAAACATTTGGGGTAATCGGGACAGCGCGAACTTCAGCAATCTTATCCGCCAATTTCGCTAGGTTTTCTAATTTTTCGGAACTTACGGATAGGATTGTTTGGATTTCTGCAGGGAATCGCAGTAGCCACAAATTTCTTAAAAAATAATCGTTTAGCGCGGTGCCTGCTAATTCTTACATTTTTCGTAGGAGGTGGGACGGCTTATCGCCACCCAGTTGCAGTTCAGAAAACAATTTTCTTATCTGTAGATTTTCCGAATCTGAAAACTCTTGAATTAGTCGGTTTTTTAGTGTGGTGTACCGATCCGCGTGTGGTGGGTCAAACAGTAAATTGGAAATCACCGACAGAATTTCAAAGTCAATTGCAGCAATAACATTATTGTATTTCGTGACATCATTAGTAATGCCAGAAAGCTTACAATTTGCTTATGCTTGAAGAAACCAAAGCTTTATATTCTGTTTCCACAGCGGTGGAAGTTTAGCAGCGACACGTGTTGTTGAGCATTACTAACCTCAATCATTTTTGCAAAGTTTAGAAATGCGAAATATGAAATATTAAAAAATAATATTGAATTAAGGAAAAGAGTTAAATTGCTAATTTAAAATAAATATTTCAGTAAAAAACACAAAGAGACCATGAGAGCTTACCTTGTTTGTGGAACATGTGCACATTGGTGAAAACGTTGTAATCCACTTCAATCTGAAGGTGTAATTCTTAATCAGGGTCACCACTGCTCCGGCTGCTGGTTTAAAAGGAGGCACAGACTAATCCATTTGATATTTCTTTATTTACACACCATTGAACTACATACAACGAGCTCCGAGCAAGCATCAAGTTAGAGCGCAAGTCGGAAAGAAGGAGAATGAGTCAGTTCTCAGAAGTGAAGGAGCGCGCGCACCAGAGTTGCTGCCTTTGGCGACGAACGCCTCGCAGAGTCTGTAGAATCTGTTTAATGGTCTCCAAAATCGGTGAATGATCTGCCTGTGGGAGAACCGCTGCACCCTTCCCAAGAGTTAAAATCTTAAACGCCTAAGGAGTATAATTATGCGAGATATTTTATAACATACAAAATATTATTAGAGCCTATTAAGAAAAGAGTTCATTACTAGAGAAAATGATAATTTATGAGTTATAAACGAATAAAAGCGATTTTTAAATTTCTCATCATTTCAAGAATATTATTACTAGTTCCTAACAAGAAAACAGCATACAAAGAAAAATTTAAATCGCAAATAAAGTATTGATAGTTTTTCTATGTAACTTCATCAAAACAATTAGAATTAAATTTATAAAAATTGTCTTTTTTTTTTTTCAGGTACATTTCCATTCCAGTTCAGAAAAAATATTTGATTATATTCCACGAGCTATTCTGCCTACCGAATATGGAGGACACATTAGAGAAAATTACATGGAAGATTGGTTAAGGAAAGCCAATGCAGATCACAAGATGCATGGCGTTACTGGCCAACCTAATTACTTCTAACATTATTTTTATCTGTTGTCAAGCTAAAGAAGTTAGGTTATATTTCTGTAAGAAATAGTTGAAAAATTTAATCTTCTTTTGTACCTAAAAATTTTAGTACTATTTTGGATGTTTCTGTTATACAACAGTTATAAAAATTTCATCTGTAAAGACAAACGAAGAATTAATTTCTAAATAGACAATCTCTACAAACAGAATAAATATTTTATTATTTATAATTTTGGTGATTTTTTCTCCTCTTTTTTATTTTATCATTCATTTTTCTATTAAATTTTAATATTTCTGATTTATTTATTAATGTTCTTACACTTTTTTAAGAAAATCTTTACCGTTTCTGTTTTCTTTTCTTTATACACAATTTTTTCTTCTATTTATAATATGTATTATTATGTTTATTTTGCTGAGACTTCCTAAAGTATATTCCTACACATGAACATAATTTTGTAAGTTTCAAAAATTAGTTCTGTGTATTAGGTTGTTGTTTCCCATATAGAATTATATTTTACCAAAAACATTTTTATTATAAATACAAACTTTCTTAGAAAACATATGTTAAATTAGCAGTAAAGGTCGAGAGAATCGGAGGGCAGAGATGCCTTTTCTGAACCTTACACTTCTTAGGCTTGATTCCCGATTCCTATAAAAAATGTAGGGTTTCCAAATACATACGTAAACAGTACTGATATATTGTTTACACAGTTCATCTTGCAAATACGAAAGGATCTAATGTAGGGCGCATTAAATGTAGTCTATCTCACACGACTGCGATTTCAAAATTTTCAGATTTCTCATCAACAATTCATTGCATAGTTCCAAAAGCCAATTTTATTCGTCTGATCTATTATAAATGAAATTATTTCAGATTTGGGTTTTACATTATTAAAACCGCAGGTAGTCTTTCCTTATTTATATGTATCAGTATCTCAATGTAATATCATCATCATCATTAATACTACACATACATACTCAAACTCGTATATATATATATATATATATATAAATAAATAATTCTTGTGACATGAAATTCGCTACAGAGGTACAATGTAGCACTTAAAGGTTTATTAAAGCATAACAATCCAAAAATGCACAGTACGCAA
>BMAW01014934.1:113155-125673 GCA_019974015.1 Nephila pilipes | reverse complement strand
ATTTCTATTGGCTGGTGCTGGATAGCTGTTGTATTTCTATCGGCTGTTCTGGATATTGGTAAAAGTTGAGTTTGAAGGCTTGTTGGAAGACTTTGAGGTGGTATTGGTAGCAATTATATTGGTTGGGAGTAAGTGGCTCGTTTAATTGTGATTGACTATTTAAATAGTATTTTTTATGATATAGGTTAGATTAGAAGAGCATATCCGACATTGGATTTAAATGAGTAATTATTGCATTAAAAGATAAAAATAAACTAAAGAATTTATTAAAAGTAGAAAAGTAAATAAAGACATAGATTTGTAAAGCCTTTCTTCCTTTTTTTAATTCGGCTACCATATTTCTTGAGGACAGTCGATAATCATTAGACTCCAAATGATAATATTAAGAGCAAAATAAAAAACATTATTAATAGTCACTGAAGATTAGATAAAGACGCTCTCTCTCGAATATCACTTACGAGTAATTCTTCAATTCTAAATAAGGGTGAACTTATGACAGTGTGGAAAATGAAGGTATAAATAATCATTTTGCTTTCTAAGTTGAAGTTACGTTTGATAATTGGGAAATATCATGTGAACTATTCACGCGTTTGTATATTGTATACAATTCAGATTTTTTAGGATGACCCTTAAAAGTTGATATTTTGTTCAATAGACTAAAACCAAAGGATTTCTGTGTTATAGAAATTCGAGGAAGGGAAATCTCTTTTTCATTCTATTAAGAAAATTCATCCATTTATCGAATGTTAAACGTAATTACCCCTTTATCAAAAAAATTTTCAACAAATTTAAGTTGTTTACTGAGAGTAAAATTTATGATTTGCGGTTTTCGAAATTTTGTGAAGGTGACTTTATCACTCTCTTTTGGCTGTTGTGCGTATTGGTAAAAGTCGAAGTTGAAGACTTTTTTGGGAATCTTTGAGTGCAATTTTGTAAACATTATACTCGTTGGAAGGAATTGACTCGTTTGACTGCAAATGGTTTGCCCAAATAAGAGTTTCTTAAGATATATGCCGGATGAGAAGAACATGTCCGTCATTGAATTTTCGTAAGAAATCGATGCATTAAAACATAAAAATGAACTAAGGAATTTATAAAAAGTAGAAAAGTTAATTAATAAAGAGATTTATATAAAAAGAAGACAGTTTAAGAGGTTTTTAGAAATCTAGAAGGAATTGCTTATTTCTTTTTATTATATAAAAATCTGAATATCTTTCATGTTTTATCATATTAATATTTTCAATTTTTTTTAAGGAATTAAAGAAATAAATAAATTTATTTTCAATAAGTTTACGGAAAATAGTTAATTTTAGAACTCTAAAAATTTCTTTATTGCGCATGTATCATCTAGCTTTGGCAATCGTTCTTAAGAGGATGAATATTTTCCTTAATTTTAATGTGTCTGTGTGTTGTTTTCAGCAATGGAGCCCCAACAGGGCTTGCATAAGTAATAACAGGAAACCTAATGGAGGAGTATAAATAAGTATTTTTTCTAAGTTCATAGTTAATTTCTATTTAATTAGGGGTAACCACTATAGGAGCTATTCACACATTTGCAGGTTGTGTATTTTCCATTTGAGATTTTCCTTAAGTTGGGAAGCGGAAGTCTCTTCTTTTTCATGTAAAAAGAACGGCGACCGATTTATCCAGTGTTAGATATAATTTTATTTTTTTCTCAAAATTTTCAACAATTTTAATTTGTTTATTGACAGAAAAATTACGGTTTGTAGAAATCGAAACTTCGGGAGGGTGCAGTTAGGGATATTATCTAACAAATATTGTACTGAATTATTTATGTCTTCTTCAACTACCCTTAGGCAAATCTGCTTTCATTCTACGGGGGGGGGGGGGGAAAAAAGAGAAAGCTTAGAATACCAGCATGATTATGTTGTTAATGTAAGGGTGCAGAAGAGAGAGAGAGCTAAATGACAAAAGGAGAAAGTGGTTAGTGCTACATTTATTGGTGAAAATGTTCAGTCAAACTCTATCAAGAGTATTCGATATGTCTGAAAAGATAGGTAAATGTTTATTTTGGAAGCCAGATAACGTTGTTTCAGGAAGATTCAAGACTTCATAGGTAAGAAAGTATATTAGAGAAGCCATATTGGTTAGGATTAATTAAACTATCAGATGCAGTGAAAGAGTAATGTCGAGTAAGTATGTGTTCTGTAATTATTCCTTTGATGGATAATAAAAAAAAATTGAATTTTATTTATTTGGGAAATGGAATTCAGTAAATGAAAATGCCAACTGCAATAACTTTGAAATGAAATTTGCTACTGATGGATTTAATGGACGACGTTAAATGCTACATCAGCGTCTCAAGGTCAGTCAAGGGAGAAAAGCGCTACTCTTGTTAATTGCAATTATTAGAAAATCGAAATTTAAGAGGATGTTTTCTTTGCAACTGTGTATTAAAGATTGTAATATTTTCATGTTTATTAAAACATAATTTACGAATATTTTTCAAAACTCATTGGATTTCTAAAAGGTGAAAAGATTTTTATGACTGAATATGTTTAACGTAAAATGCAAAAAAATGTTTTTTGAAATATATTGTTTATTTTTAACTTTTTAAATATAGTTAAAATACAAAGATTAAAAAATACTTCAAGATAATATAAATCGACAAACATTAAATGCATTAAAACATTTCTTCCCCCCCCCCTGTGTTTGATTCTTAATCTTCATCTACAGTGTATAACTGAAATATCGTAAAATATATCAAGGTTTATATGAAATAATTGTATGTTAGAAGATGAGAACACTGAAACTCTATATGAAAGTTAAAATTTTTATCTTTATCGCAGGTAATAATTATTATTATTACTTTTCATATGTTAGTAATTGCAGTTCTTTGAAGTAATTCTCAACTGTAAAAAGAAATTATTTTAATTTTGCGAATCATACTTATTTTCCTTAATACATTATTTAAAGTTTGAGAATAAGAATGAGTAGAGTTGAAAAAGAAGCTTTCTGTATTATATCTTTCCTCAAAATCTTCTTCATACGAAAGCATATATATCAAAATGAAAAATAAGTATTATATTATGTTTTTGTTATAAACTAGTGTGCTAGTATTTGCTAATGATACTAACAAGTATGCTTTTGAAATAAAGCTATGAATACCAATTTTAACACCAGTGACAAAACACTGGCATTTTTTCAACAATGAAAATTTGTAAGAACATATACAAATCTTTAAAAGCAGATGTTTAGAAGAACAAAGTTAAAAAATTTATTCATCCACTTACGAAATTTCATCGCTTCAGATAAGTTTACTAAGAACTAGAGGAAATCAACCTTAAACTAGTTTAATTACCTTGTTCCACAAGAAAAAAAACTACCCACCCAATCCGTTTCGATTAAGGGTTTAAAAAAATGAAATTGTGTTCTTAATAAATGATTGTTTTAGAAATTGTAATATGAATTATCAGCCTCATATTTTTTCTCTAAATCATCTATCCAATCCTAATAAAAGTTTCTAAAAGTGCTAAAGATCCACCAAATTATTTAGGTAAAATAGAAGATGGGTGATGCTTCATATCAACATATATTGTGGACTGTCGTGAAATTTTACCTAGGATAGAGGAAAAAAAGCGCTCTGAAGACATTTACCGAACTGTTAGATAACTGAAGTGAAATTAGATTAATAAATGTTCCGAGTAACAAATGTTTCGTTATCAAACACGAAAATAAAAATAAAAATATCTCATTTTAATTCTGAAATATTTTAATTTCATTCACATATTATTATAATATCTGAAGGTCTAATACTCAAAAGAGTTAAATAACTTCTCACTAATTAAGTAATATTTTCGTAACACAATAAATCGGTGAAACTTTAAATCGTAAGACAGTAGAATTTTTTGTTTGTTTTGGTATTATTAATACTATATTAATGAAAAGGTTATAAGGAAAATAGTAAACTGTTGTAAAAATGCAATTTCAAAAATTAGTTTCTTTGAAGAAAAGGTACAAAAAAAAACTCTGCTAGAATTTTGTAAACACAAATCTATTTTGAAAAACCTTTAAATAGTTTTACCTATCACATATATGCAGAGAACAATTAATCAAACTACCATCCAATTAACCTCGATAAAATACATATTAAAACATTTATGGAATTGCTTATATTATTCATTTTCATTCGTTGTATTACTAATTGTATGTATGATAAAAAAGAAATTAATGGTAGAAAATGGTTTCTCACCCTTTTGAAATTATGAGCCACAAAAATGGTTGTAAAATACTGTAAGATTCTCTGAATAATATATTGTCATTGACACAATCTGCTGTTTTTATTCTAGTAGGCAAACTATTCTAAAAAATATATTTATTATAAGTGTTGCAGTTATAAAATGCAAACATTAATCGACTTCTTATTATTTTTTTTAACATTTGAAAATTATGATAATGCTTAGAACTAATTTGTTATAAAATTGGAATTCTTAAAGTAAAGGATTCTAAAATCAAAATTCTTTGGAAAAAAGATACGTTACAAGAGTTTTTGATTGAAATGAAAAATGCACTGAAAATGCAATACGAAGACGGAGTGGCCAGGAAATTAAAAAATTTCAGGTTAGACGCACGTCACCGAGTTATGCGAACGATGTGAAATGCACAGCTGTCTAGCGCAAGTTGAAGAAGATATAAGGGAAGGAATCTGCAGAATGCTCAATAGTCGTGTCGTTATTTCTTCTAGAGAAATCATCGTAGAAAATTTGTTCTTATCTCAGAGGACACGCGTAACAGCAGAGAAAGCCAGGCCTTCATCAACGGAGGCAGTTCCAGCAGACAAACCATTTTAAGCGGGGCATGTTGAGAAGGGCAGGTTAGCCCATACGGTAAATCTCAACTGGCATATACCTGGACGTGTCCAAATTGCACATGCTATGTAGAAGACGGCTGGGGTAATAAAATGTGACAAGTGTGAGGGGTGTAGGTGCAGCCATAGTGATATCAGCAAGCGTGCATCGACGCATTCGCTGACAAGCTGTGGCGGGCCCAGAATCCGCTTCTACCTCCATTCTGCAGTATGTTCCAGACACCCTGGATGTTCCCATATCGATCACAGCCATTTCCAGCACTCATGGTGTCCTTTAAAAAGATTGCCATTGACCCCGCTGCATAGGCGCCAATATCTGCAATGGTGCCGAACCCTGGCGATATGACCAGGACTCAACGGAATGGCACAGGTTCGTGTTCTCTGATTATACAATCGCTTCTGTTTCTTCAATGGTATTTGCCGCTTACGAGTGTGGCGTCGACGTGTAGACAGGATCATCTGGAAGCAATTACGGAATGGCTCATTGAGCTACAACTCGGCATTATGATTTGGAGCGCAAATGTGTACTATTCCAGTTTACCTTTAGTTGGTATTCAAGGTGCTATGACGGTCCACGATACGTGAATTATGTGCTGTGGTCAGTGGCATTCCCCTGCCTTCATGGGATGCCCAATGCCCTTTATCAGCAGGATAACGCCAGACCTGCACACTGCTCGCTTCATCAAAAGTGCTGTGCAAGATGTACAGATGCTTCCTCTCACCATTTGAACACATTTCGGATGTCATTGAATGTTATTTGAAGACCCTGCCATTGCCTTGTTCAAAAGACGAACTATGGTAAATGGTTGACACGGAACTCTTGATGCCATCCGTACTCTCATTGACTCTGCACCTAGATTATTTGCTTTGGCTGTCGCCTTCCACTTTGGTATTACAACTTTCTGAGCCAACACTGCTCTCGCTCTGTATTATGCATATCACTTCGAAATAAGGATCACTCATTGGTCGTTGTTGTGTCTCTCTACTTCCCGAGTATCATCATTTTCTGTCCATTCTTTCTTGGTATTACATTTTCAATATAGTGTACTTTATAACGAATTTTAGATAAGGACCTAAATAATTTGAATAACAATCAGATACTAGGGTAGTTCAAAAAGTACCTGTGGAAGGAATTTGAAATGAAAATGGTTTAACTTACTATAGTATTGTCTATTGGTATTTCCTCCTATTCCTAAGAAATCCATGTGTTTGAAGCTCTTCGCAATCTCATACTTTGTCGCCATGACTTTAAAGCCGATGACAAACTCTTCGCCTTCTTTAGGAATAAAGGAACATCTTCTTACATCGGAAACAACTAATTATTTTGAATTTTTCTTGGTTTTTTATGTACTATATAATGGGGAATGCATGTCTCCTCGAAGGCTACAACTCGACACAAAATGACAACGATAATTCAATGCGGCAGTAATCAAATTTTGGTCAGGTAACAAATGGCTACCAAATCGAAACTAACATCTGAATCTGTATCAAAATATAATTTCCATTGTATATTTATATGGAATTACCTTAAGCATTATATATTTCATTGGAAGTACTCATTGGTAACACCAACTTAGCATTTTCGTCGAAAATACGCAATTTTCTAAAATTTCTCTTAATAAGTGAAATACACCAATCTCCTAACTTTCATTGCGTGCTTCAAAGTCCTTATTACTTCTACAATCGAACTTCAAAGTAGACACACACACAAAAAGTCATTTTATGTTGTCGATGTACTGTTTAGGGTTTATTGAATTATTAATCATCTAACTAAAATCGTCTGGCGAGACACGAGTATCATAATGCTATAATTCATTTCCCTTGAGGAATGAGGAATATTTAATATATGCTTATAACAGGTCAATTGAAAAGTCCCCGGCCTACCATAGTAACACACATTTTTTTGGCAAAATTAGTTTTTTTTATTCAACATAATTCCCTTCAAGGATGATACACTGATTATAGCGACCCTCCAACTTTTCGATACCATTTTTGTAGTACGATTTGTCCTTTGCTTCAAAATAGGCCTCAGTTTCGGCGAAAACCTCTTCATTCGACGAAACTTTCTTCCCAGCGAGCATTCTTTTGAGATGTGAGAACAGGAAATAGTCGCTGGGGGTCAGATCTGGAGAATACGGTGGATGAGGAAGCAATTCGAAGCCCAATTCATGGATTTTTGCCATCGTTTTCACTGACTTGTGACAAGGCGCATTGTCTTGGTGAAGCATCACTTTCTTTTTCTTCAAATCCGGCCGTTTTTCGGAGATTTTGTCCTACAAACGGTCCAATAACGCTATGCAATAGTCGCTGTTGATGGTCCTTCCATTTCAAGGTAGTCAATGATAATTATTCCATGCGCATCCCAAAATACAGACGCCATAACCTTGCCAGCCGACTGTTGCGTTTTCCCACGCTTTGGAGAGGGTTCATCGTGTGCAGTCCACTCGGATGACTGTCGACTGGACTTCGGAGTGAAATGATGAAGCCATGTTTCATCCATTGTCACATATAGAAGCAAAAACTCGGGTTTATTACGCTTGATCATCTTCAAACACTGCTCCGAATCATCGACTCGTCGTTGATTTTGGTCAAAAGTGCGGCACCCACTTTGCACAGAGCTTTCTCATACCCATATATTCGTGAACGATATGATGTACACGTTCAGTTGATATCTTTAGAGTGTCTGCTATTTCATTCAATTTCAATTTACAGTCATTCAAAATCCTTTTATGGATTTTTTTAATGTTTTCGTCGGTAACAACGTCTTTTGGGCGTCCACTGCGTTCACCGTCTTCGGTGCTCATTTCACCCCGTCTAAACTTAGCATAGTAATCCTTGATGGTTGATTTTCCTGGGGCAGTGTCCGGAAACTCGGCATCAAGCCAAGTGTTTGCTTCAACTGTATTTTTTCCCTTCAAAAAGCAATATTTTTTAACACGCGAAATTCCTTTTTTATCCATTTTTTTCACAATAACAAAAGCTGCTTCACTCAAAATGCTATAATTCACAAACTAATGATCCGACTGCTGTCAAATTTATACACGCATTTTTTGAGGGTTAGGGCTAACTAAAAACATATGGATTTAATTCTAGTAGCTCCATCTATGTGTTAGGGCGGGGAATTTTCAATTGACCTGTTATACGAGGCATTTTGCCAATGAATGATATTAACACATGGCAAAATGTCCCATATTCTCTTAAAGTATCTACTACAAATTTCAAAAACTTTCCAAATATTTATTTGTGAAAACTTATCTTTCATGTTCAAACCAGAAAATGAAAACATCATATAAGAAATTTCTCCTTTATTTTCAAAATCCTCAAGAGAGAGGTAATTACTCCTCTTGAAACATACAATAAGTTATGGAAGAATGATCATTGCTTCGTGATTAACAAATTGTCGTCTACAATACAACTGCATCATTTTACAAGCAGGATAATTAAAATACTTTATTTTTGTAATTCATAACTCTGAATTTATTAATCTTATATATGATTAACATTTAGCGTTTTACGTAAAAAAAAATAGGATTACGTATAATTCCTATGAATAAAAAAATAAATATTGATTCTATTTACCACATATATTTTTCTGCGTGATATTAAAAGAACTCGACACAAAAAAAAGTAAAATTGTCAAAAAATATTACTTAAAAATATTACAAATAGTTTTGTATCATTATCAATAAAAATTATTTAAACAGTGTTATTTTGCTATCGGATATTCTCTTTTTTGTGTTAGAAGGCTTAGTGGGTTTGAGTAATATTTTTGCGTTAAAAAATTTAGACGGGTTCAGTTGATGTTGGTTACGTCTGCATTCATTTTTCTTAAAATGAGTTTGTATTCAACTTTATCTTAATGTTTCTAGATGTGCTTCAAATCAACAATAGTTAAAAAATATTTTTTAATTCACAATTAAATAATCCCATATGATTTTTTCATTATTTTGGTAATTTATTTAAAACTTTATACCGACCGAAAAACTATGTGAAGTACTTTTTAAAAATATATTTTGCCTGCAAAATTCGAAAATTGCTTTTCTCCTTTATGAATAATATAAATAAAAACTTCATTAATCAAATTCTTCGTTATATGTTCAAATACCTGCAGAATGTTTATGAACCTTATGAATGGACCTTCATTTTCTAGGAACCTATTGAATCGCATAGAAAGCAACAGAAACATTTTGTTCCTAGAAAAGTTGTGAAGCATTCTTTTTAAAAGTATTTTATGTGAAATAATATTTTAAAAAATTAGTATTCTTGATTTCAAAATGATTCAATTTCAGAATTTTCTTAGGAATTTCAGAATTTTTAACCTAGAGTCTCCTCAAAATAGGTTCTAGAATATATAAACATCTCGATTCACATTGGATTATTAGAGTACATTACTCCTATACACACTCAGATACATCTTATTTTAGAAAAAATACAATTGTATGAGTTTTAGATGCTCCATGAATTTCGCCGTAGCAGTACATTTGAAACATCAATTGAAAAATGATATGTTGCAAAACTTCAGGGCTCGATAATGACACTCGTTTTTGAGCTATAATGAGAAGTTAGAAGTTACAAACTCTCGTGAAGATGGATTGATTTTTATGAATCGTTTTCCGTTGCTCAAATTAAGGAATCAATAAAGATCACGTAGCTTTAAGAGGGGAAAAAATGGACGAGACTGAATTTATTTTTAAGGGGAGATCATAGTATGGAAGATAAAGGCTCGCTAAAAGCTCAAAAGGTATTGTTGAAAACTCCATTTTTTAAAATTAGTTTTTTGAAATTATGTTTTATCAGTACTTGCAAACATATACTTAATTTCAGATCAGCTAACTATAGAAAATTAATTAAAGCAATCGATTAAGTAATCAACGAATTATTTTTTTTATTTAGTCTAGATAAAATTATTGCCCCGGTCCACAAATATCACACACAAATTACAGACGGAAGTATTCTTTGTTCATCATTGTAATATGCTTATAATGTATTGTTTTGATGCGATTCTGTAATTGTATACGCCTCAACGATTATGTATAAGAATATTTATGAAACAAAATAGAAAATCTACATAAATGTTAAGAAAAGAAGATTTCACATGTAATATTGAGTTTTTCTGGATTACTTCTCGTCAATTTGTAAAAAGACGAAATGAAGAAAATAAAATAAAAATTAAATAGTTTTTCAAAGAATTATGTTTAAATGAAAGATCCAACCAAAATCAAGGGAAACAATTTAGAAACGAATTCGAAAAAGTTGAATAATCAGCGAACTTTGTTCTTATTTCAAAATTGACTTAAATGAAAGATTACAGCATAATTTAGATCTTACTTTATACAAACCTAATATGAAAAAGTTCTTTAATATTTCCCACAACAGCCTTCCTTTAAATTGTTATTGGATGTTAAAAGAGATTTTAATCAACCAGACTGTCTTCCACTTAAAATTTAAATGAATGAATAGAAAGTACCTTTAAATATAATAATTCGTGGATACTTGTGACATCATTCAGTTATGTTAACCAGGTAAAAAGGTAGAATTTCCTCGTGAATGCATCATTCAAGGTTATCGTCGCAAGGTTTTCTTTTGGGACCATTGCGATGAATAAATGGCGTTCTTTCATACTTTACTTGACTTGTTACGCTCATGCAGAGTTTGGTACCATTCACTTAATACTTCATTTACAAATTTCTTTTCAAACTTTAAAGTGTAAAGACTCTTTGATCCGTCATTCTATGATTAAAAACATTCTATAATCAGTACCAATTGAGCCCATTTACTTTCGGACTTTTCATTTTAGCTCTGTCTTTATCGGAAGTCTCAGTTTTATTTTCGGTACAGCTTCTTGTTTCCTTGAGGGCTACACAGCCCATTTGTAGAATATTACGAATGTGTACACATAGTGTACTATAAATTAAAATGCTCTAAGAACCCTGCATGCTTTCTTCAGTTTAGAAGTATGCAGCTGTCTGAAAAAGGTACTAGCACGTACATGATGATATAGAAAGGACTTACCTATTCGCATAATATCCGGAATAGTGGCGGTTGGTGTTCTTATAGCTTGATAGACAATTATTCGTTCTTCCCTATTTGTAGTCCTTGTGACTATCTCTAAGCTTACTTGTCGTGAACGATGAATTTCTAGAACACAATTACACCAATAGCGAGAAAATGTGATATCTGCTTAACCAATATGACGTACAATTAGATAGAATTACCAACCACCTTCAAGTAAGCTCGTAAAGTCTTCCCTTGATTATACTAGGTCCTAGCGCCATAAATTAATTACAGATATCAAGTAATAAAGACTAACTCCAATCGAAAACATTTAAGAATAACAAAAAAAAAAGTTAAATTATTATCACAGTAAAATAACAAACACCTCGCTCTCTCACTCTCTCAGACGCCAACTTATAACAAATCTTCAGACAGATGGGAAGGAATGGTAGACCTTTCTAAAACAATCACTTTATTGACAGCTCAGTTACAAACCTACAGAACAATCAAACTAGAAATCTATACCATCTATATCCCCGCTCAATCACCCCTTTGGCTCTGCTACGCCTGGCTTCCTAATGCCCACTATCAGCTTCTGCCCTACTACTCTTGGCTTCTTCTTGAAAGCTTACACTATATATACATATAATAGTCTTAATTTGCATATCTCCGTTCTCTTCTTCGGAGGAAGTCCTCTGATACAAATAAATGTTAACTTTCCCAAGAGGACTATCAGTGACAAGGTCGCTGATAGACCTGTCACAAACTTAACTCACAATCCTAATTTATGATTGATAAAAGAAATCTCATTTTACCAATTCGCTCGTTCTTAATTGAACAACACTCACCAACAGTTACTACGCAGCTTTATATTTCAAAGTAAAACTCTTATCAATCCGCAAAAAACTTAAAGAAGAATTTCAGTCTGAACTACAGTTCTCTGTCAGCAAGTCGTTAACCTCTTTCTCTCCTGATTTTCTATTAATTCTACCACTTTTATTTATAATTATATCTAAATAACTTCACCTCTACGTTAATCAAATTTACCTAATCACGTTTCCTTTTGTTTGGGAATAAATTGTAATTTTTTGTAACTCAAATGGAAAAATCGCCAATATCTCAACGTTACAGGCTTACGATTCCACTTTTTTCAAAGGCGTAAAATTATTTAACACCGCTGTAGTTTTTTTTTCTTTCTCAAAAGCGATAAATTAAACACAAACACACTAATTAAAATAAAAATTACGTAATTTGGGAAAGCCTATTAATGGATTCTTATAGGCGTAGTAAGTCATGTGTTTCCTGACATCATTAATGCCGACGCGTGTGACAGTTAAATAATTTTCATATCTAACAGAGATGAAATATTTCATAATATTTACATTTACGTACCTTGTTTTTTATGGTTGTCGCTTCTTTTTGACGATGAATATATATTTTTAAAATCAGCTGGGAATGGTATTATAACATGTGATATAGTTCAAAGTACAGTCTCTAATTTTTAGTTCATCAATAGATAGCAGCACTAGTTTTTTTATGAGCTTTTTTAGCCAGTTTCCATTTCTTCACACCGAATAAGTAAGTATTTTATAATTATTATAATATGTATGTATTTTATAATTGTTATAATATGTATGTATTTTATAATTATTATAATATGTATGTATTTTATAATTATTATAATATGTATGTATTT
>BMAW01014934.1:70421-109558 GCA_019974015.1 Nephila pilipes | reverse complement strand
TCATTAAAGGAACTCGACATGTTAAAGTTAGATATGCTTACGAACATGAAATTAGTTACTTCTTCTGATGCCTGTTTGATTGTTCTCTTTTCATGTGTAATAATAGGATTAAATGTAATTTTTATAAAATACATTTCTTCTTAGTAAAATGTTCTCTTAGAATGAAAACCATTTCTTCAAAATAAAAATATACATTTATATTATAAGTTTTAGTTCTTTGTAAAAAACTCATCTTTCTCCAACTTTCAGTGAGGTAAAGCATAATTATAAGTATTATTAATTGGATTGACTTCTTTCTCATTAAGGAATATTTTTAGCACGGATTTTATTAATGGACTAGTATATTTTTGTACCGAAATTGGTAAAAATATGTTTTATTACATTAATAAAATATTTACATTGAAATAATTGATATGATAAAATGCATAATATAATCATGTTTAAGTGAGATGTATATATGAATCAAGGAAAAAAACTAATGCTGTTACAAGAAAAATAGTTTTTATTTAATTACCTCGTTTTGCCCTTATTATACAAAAACGAACTATAATACATTTTTGGTGCTACGCCTAATAATTAAGATACGAGGTTGCATAAACATAAACTATAACTTCTAATTACTACACTTGGCAATCTATGATGACTGAAGAAATTGTTTCCATCGCATAATCTTTGTTATCTATTTATCGTATGACTGCGTTTGTGTTTTTTTAGTTTATTTATTAGTCACTGTGCTGTCTGTCGTAATTAGGAAGTATGTTTAGTGAAGTAAATAATGCCTACATCACACTTCCAAATTTCAATTGTATTAATTCTTATGTATTGAAAGCTAGTTTAGATCCATTGTTTTTCAATTTAATGTTTTAAATTCAAACAATTCAATATTGTGCCTTTATCCCTGATTTTGTATAAGTACAAAATCAGGGATATGAAGTTCAGGATTTTATGGACAAAAGATTTGGTCTTCCACATGAAAAAAAGAATATATAAATCGTTATTATTTTTATCATAATATTTTAGAACATTTCTTATTCGTTAGGGAAATAATATTTTTGTATACATAACTACTGTTAGCAAACAAAGGAAATATCTACTTGCATACGTTCTGCGTGTAAAACACTGAATGTTTCGAAACTCATGGAAGAAAATGGGCATCGTCATTTCTACCGCGGATTTCAGAAGACATGGCTTTTAATGAAACTTTTTGTTTTAAAATGGAACTTAAATTATTAGGTTATTATGAGTGAAACTTGAGATTTTAAATTTTTTTTTATGCGAAACCAAACAATTTGTATTTGTGATTTTGACATAAAAAAACAGGGTTAAATTAACATTTAGTTAACAAGAAGAGAAGCCGAAAGCAGTGAAAATTTGGTATAGCATCCTTGCGGTGTGTCACTTCGGTTAACAAAGATTCCCTGGAAATCTATGTGTGACTCTGTGGAAAAGAAAAAAATTGCTAGGATACTTAGGGAACATTTTTCCCGTAATGATCTAAACGGGAATTCTGAGAGGCTTAAAATAGCATAGTTATTTTAACCACTTCACCGTAAATACCAAACGCGGAAAAACGAACATGTATTAGATTTTAGTGTTAAAATCCAAATTTGTTTTGCTTATTGCATTTCTTATATTATTCTATTTACATAACTTTCTTAATAAATTTAAAGAAATTAAAGACCGTGTATTTCATCCAAGAACAGTGTTCAACTGAAGTTTTCAGCAAACATTTTTCACAATTATATAACCATTTAATGTAGGAGAATAAAATAAATATGATTTTTGAAACAAACAAAATAAATTTTAAATAAAATATCTAACTTTTTGTTATCTTTAAACACCCAAAATTTAAGTTTTCTTTGTTGCTGTTATATTTTTTTTTTTTCAAAATCATCAGCATCTAAACCTGTTTACTTCCCTTCATTTTCAATCGAATATTTAAATTTGAGTTTCCACAGTAAATATTTAATTTTTAACTTACCAGTTACTAAAGCACGGAAGCATATGAAAAAAACGTGTAGAGTAGTTTCGAAAATAACAGATAAGTATGTGAGATGATGTTTAAATGAAACGTGTAGGTCATGCGTCTATTTTTACGTACATAATTTGTGTGTTCCTTTATATTATTCATATATTCCGAGAAGGCAGGTTGTCCAAAAACAAAACTTTCCAAAGAATTTCTGAATATTCTGGTTTCAGTAAAATTTGCATTTGCGTAAATGTATTTCGTTTTGAACTAGCTTTCCGTATTAAAATTATCTTTGCTTGAAAAGATAAATATCATGACCCCTAAATGTTTTTTTTTGGATACACTTTATTCGTAACAAAATTTTATTTTTTATTAACTCTATCTCATTATTCTCCTTACGACAATGTTTGAAAATTAGGGAAAGAGATCACAAGTAATTCTTTCTGCATTATCTGTCTTTATATTTGCAAAAGAAATATATGAAACTAAAATGCAAATGCATATTTGCTCACTTAAATAATTTTTTAAATTTATAATATCAAGAGAAGTCTTAAATTTCTATCGTGATTATCTTACGTCTTTGATATCGGTAAACATCAACAAAAATTTGTATCATTATTGCGATGTTGGAATATTCGCAATTTTCTCTTAGACAACTTCGAGGACTTTTTATCTGTTTTAAGTTGCATAAAATTAGAATTTCTTCCCGAGCAAAATGAAACGTGATTGGTTAAATAAGATGAATGGAGAAGTGAAATGAAATGATTTAGACATAATAATTAATAAATGAAATAGATAGAAAGGGAAGTAAAGGGAGATGAAGATAATTGTTACTGACAGGGAATTGTTATTTGGATTGAAACTCTTGTAATAGTTTTTGTGGTTTGAAATGGATTTTATAGTAAGAGTACTAATACAAAAATCAGCTGTTTATAAGGTGAATGAATCATACAAGTGAATAGGTAAGCTAAGAATTTATTAGTTGATCCTTCTTAAAATACTGTAATTTCATTTAGGATTCGAGAGACAATCACTTTAACTATCTATCGCTAACTAAGAATTAAATATTATGATTAGACTATACGTGTCTTTATTTGGAATTCAATCATTATTTCTTAATATATATTATTAAAATACAGCTCAAGAGCAGTATAATGAAGGACAGTGATTACAATTATAAATTGATTTTTATGCAAATTAAAATTTCAAAAATGTCATTAAAATCTTGGAATTTTTTAATTTTATTGCTTATTATTAACATTGAATACTTTCAAAATTGAATAATGTTTCTTTAAATTCGTTTGATTCTGCCATAAAAAACAGAAAATTTTGCAGTCTGATGTCAATCATTTACTTCAGTACGAACTCAATAAATTCAAACAACAACTATTGATAACATATTTAAAACAGTGTACTTTCAATTGTGTTGAAAAAATAAGTTATAACAAGCAATGATAGTTATTTAAAAAGCATTGTAATTGATGTTGAAAATTTTAAAAAATCAGAGGTTTGTATTTCTTAGTCGAAAGAAAGTAATTCATTTTTTATTAAAAACAATGAGTGTTTTTTTTTTCTGAAAATAAACATAAACACTCATATCCTTTAACTAAGCATATCGAAAAATTAAGCAATCGCTCAAGCAATAGTGAAAAGATAAGTTGCACGATAAAATAACCACTTATAAAATTATCTGAGTATCCATATAAAATTACCACATTTCATACATGTTTTTTTTTTTTTTTGTGATTCAACTCTTTTCGAAATCAACTAATAGAGAGCTGTTTAAGTTCATTTCACATTTATCTTGATCAGATATTTTGCAAATGAGAGAGAAACACTTGCTTTTTGGAACTCATTTCAGCAAATAACTTTTCTATTTTATGTAAAGTTAATTTCAAAGAATGACTTTCAGGAATTCTTATAAAGTTGTGTTTTTAAATGTGATATTTCAGAAAACATTTAAACATTTGATAGATAAATAAAGCATTTCTTACATTAAATGTACTTAAGTATCGCTTTTTTTTAATGAGGAGCTTTTAAAATATTTTTTTACATATATGTATTTCCTTTTTTTCACCTTTATTTCTGTGATTATCTACTATATTCTGTTAACTCACATTTCGATTTAACATTGAAGCTCAATTTGAATTACTTTAAAATGATAAAAATCTTAAGTCAAACACATTTAATATCAATTTTTATTTTACATATTTTTAAAAATAACGCTCCCTTACAAAGAAATAGAAAAGTCTATATTACTTAAACATAAAGTTTCACTGAAAATAAAAAAATGCCCTCAATTATATTTTTTGAAAGACTTAAAATATAGAATTTTCAGTAAACATCATATAATTATTGTTATATATTATGAGAAAAGAGGAGGAGACCAATAACGAGAAGTTATATCACGACCAATTTTTAAAAATAATAAACTAATTTCCCCTTTATTATTACCTTAATCTAATTCATTCGTTTATCTGTGCTACTATTGTGCTATTATTGTTTTATATTTTCATCTTTTGGTAAATTCTAAACCCAAAGATGATTTAATGCTAAACATTATTGATTTACTTCTATTATATTCTAAATTAACTAATCTTGAGTATTTTTGTAAATAAAATATGATGTCCAAAGCATCTTTTTTATTTTTCGTGATACTATAGTATAGACTTAGCTAAATAATTTAAAGAATAAAATTTTTAAAATTTAAGTTCATATTTAAAATGACTGAAATACAAATTGTTTCTACACTGAAAAAGAAAACAAATCAAAGATGCCTGGATCGTAGTGCTGCAGTCATTAAAGAGAGAGATAAGTAGGTGGTCTCCAAAATGCTGAATTGTTTCATTATTAACGTCGCTTAAAAGCAACGAGATTATGGAATGCGGAGCCCATAATTTTCACATCTGTAAATGAGTGAACTGCCACGTGAGCTGACACTCCCTCCAAAGTTTCCACACCCTTGCCAACAGAAGGTCTTGAGCTTAAAAATTAACGTACATGGACCTACATACGACGGGTCACAAAGGAATCTAGACACTAACTCATTGCATGGAATCATAAGACAATGAGAATCGCTACAGGTCAAATTATTTGAAATAAAAGAAACTGAGCTTTCAATTAAATGATATAAGTAGCATTTAAATCTATATTTTCTTCGCATGATCAATTCAAATATGGTGATAGATATGCTAATAAACTCATGGATACGACAGATACAGATTCACCACTTGCAATAAGAAACTACTCGAATATTTTTTCAGCTTGATAAATTTTTTTTAAGAAGACTCAAGTATATATCATTTAAAATGCTGATAGTGTTTGAAATATACAATATATATAATATAAACCAAACAAATATGAAAAAATTAATTCTGCGTATAAAAAGATTTTATTTTGGTTTATTTTAAATCATCAAAATATGTATATAGTAGAGCTGTGATTACTTATATCAAATTGTTTGGCTCTTAGCTTGAAAGCTCCTATATATATATTTTTACTTTTATTTTCTTGATATTTATAAAATCTTTTATAAAAAACGTGGGAGAATATTTTGAAATAATTCCAGTTTTCCTATGTTTATAGCTTTTCACTGAAAGGATCTTTTTGAGAGCCATATAAATGATCTATTTTCAATTTACAGTGCTTTGAAATATATTACACGGTACTTTTTTACAGTTTTATAATGGTTAAATGAAAGTTTTCATTTTTATAAACTATGTGTTGAGATAACAAAAGATCGTGAGGTTTTGACCATTAAATAGGGAAAGAAGCTGTACTTTGCATAGCGTTCTTTATCACATACATTGAATTAAAATAATTCTAATGATATCCTCGAGATATTTAATCGAATAAATTATTCAATTGAACAAGAGTGATTATTGATAACTTTTTTTTCAGATAAATTTTGAAGGATTTTTTTCAATCCTTCTACAATGCTGACTAATTTGATATAACAAAGGTTTTTACTATCTCATTATTATATTATCAGGGTATTAGGTTCCAATTTCATGTTGTTTTTTACGTTATGTTTGTTTCATAAAGAAATAATAATAACATTGAGTCATAAATAAAACAGAAAATAAATATACTACTGTTACTAGAACTATCCAGTTTTCCAACATATTTACTATCAAAAGGTGATTAAATTAAATACGACGGTAAATAATTGTACAATTATAAACATAACATCATTCTTTAATGCACATTTTTTACTGTATCGGTGTAACTTACACCATGAGTCACAATAGATCTATATACCATTTTCGTTTTTTTGATTATAAGCTAATATGAATACTTGAATTTTGCGCAAGAAACGCAATGATGACCAAAAGATTGAAAATGAACAAAGATCCTGAAAGTGAAAAAAAATACGAAGGAAAATAGAAATCAAAATTTACTCCAACAAGTGTAACTTAATAAAATGTTCTCTGATAGTTATTTTTCAGATCATGAACATTTGACTGTTATTTTATAGTGATAAGGTAATCAGATAAATAAATTATCTACCACTCACTTTTTATTTGTAATTTAATTTATGAAAACTTTTGTTTCATAGTTCAAAACATAATAAAATGAAAGTGGTGTTATAAACTCTTTTTTTTTTTTAGCAAGAAAAAAATTTGTGATTCTAAATATTCGAATAAGTTAACTTCAAGACAAAATATTTTTAGCTCTCAAGATTCAAGAGTATGTATAGTTAACATTTTTATTTTACGTTTTCTGCAGAAGATACAATATTTGAAAGGTTTGGTTTTTGATCAAATTCTCTTTCAACAGAAATTTCTTCAAACACAACATAAATTAATTAAATAATAATTAATAGAATTACTCTGTCAGTAATGCTTAAGAATTGATATTATGGGATCATATTCAATAAAATGTAATTATAAAATTAATATTTTCTGATGATTAAACGTGTGTATAGCTTTTTGATGCACTCTAAGTTTTTTTTTTTTTCATTGTACTAAACAAAAATTTGAAATGAATTTCAAAAACATTTTCTAATATTAAAAGTATTGCAGACACTGGTCTTGCAGGAACTAAAAATACAGATTATTGTAAATAAAGGAAAAAGATATATGCAATTTCAACCAAAATAATTTTTTTAATATTTTCATATATAATCTTAAAAAAGTTCTTCTTTCATTCTTGTTTGTAAATAAACTTCATTTCTTTTCAAATAAACAATATAATAAGATATTTCGATCAAATATTGACCTTGATCCATATATCCGAGTAAACTTATAAGTTTAATTTGCTACATTAAAGTTTTTTACTTAAGATATTCCTTTTAATACTACAGCAATCACCTCGAATAAAATCTGGTCATATATCTATATCACTCTAAAGTTTGTCATTTCTTGAAAATTAAATTGGAATGATAAATAATTTTCCAATCTTCAAAAATGACAGAGTAAAAAAAAATAAAGAACATGATAAACTAAATCAATACAAAATATATAATGCTCATTTTCAAAAATACTTAATTCTAAAGATATGTAGGTTTTTCTTCCAGTAATATTAAGAAATCTGACATTTAACCTCATTCACTTTTTTTAACATTACTTCTTGGTGTTATTATTTTTATTTTCAAATTTTAGCATTGTTCTGTGTAGAAGCTACTTAAAATCAAACTTTGACCTCGCATTTTCAAATTAATAATACGTTTGCTATCAACTCAGACAAAGTATATTTGAGAAACCTTTTATCGATATTGTCCGGTAAAATCTATGATATTTTATAATAGTACAATATTTAATTATACTTTGATATGGCATTTCAGTTAGATTCTATCCTTGAAAAGACAGAAATTCTAAAGAATTTTCTCCTTTCTTTTGTTTTAGATTACATAACTTGAATCATAAAAAAATAAAATGTCATATTTACAACCATACTATGCAATTGTTTGACTGACGTTCAAACTAACATTATTTATTCTCGGAATATTTTTGTTCCTAATTTCATTTTTCAAATGTTAATTGCAAAGTAGCCTCTAAATATTATGAATAGATTACTGAAAAATAATTTGAATTCTTTTGTGATTTTAAGTATATAATATTAACATTTGGGAATCATTATGGATGATGTCTTGTTTTAATACTTCATGCATGAAAAAATGAATCAATTTAATATGTTTTTCCTCTTTATTCATTAGATATGTCTTCCAGTTCTTCGAAACTCATTCAAGAAAGTAACGAGATACTTTCTTTAAAATGAATTAAGATTTCGTAATGAAAAACTGAGAGGAACTGAAGAGACACCTGAAAAAAAAAAAGCAAAAAGCCTTTTGGAACAAAAAGTTGCTAGATGGTATGATTTTGTGATTCTTAATAAAATTACATCAAGTAAAAACTTGAATTTTGACACCTTTAAGAAATAATGCATGAATTAAGAAATAAATGAGAAAAATGTTTAAATAGTAAATGTTCAAGAAAAATATGTTAATTTTTAATGAGGAAAAAATAAGTAGTGTTATTAACAAAACAGTGAGTTCTTTACAGGTCATTTATTGAGAATAATGAGTTGACATGATTAAAATATAAATTTAAACATTATCTTAATAACATATAGTATCAGTATTTACTCAAATGTTTCTTAATGAAGGATTTATATATAAATTCATTAAGATTATTTCTCTTTGAGTAAATCTTACTAATAATCATGCAGAATTCTTCTGAAGGATCCTTACTAATAATACAAATGTTCTTCTGAATAATATGATCATCGTTCAATAGCACTGAGAGATTTCCAGAAAGAAAGTAAAAGATTTTTTTATGGCAGGTTTTCTAACCTATATAATAAAAAACATTAAGTGGTACAATAAAAAGCATAAAATTTTTCAAAAAATTCATCTGATATGCAATAATGATGTTAAAAGGACACAATATCAAGAGGTAAAATCAATTTTTATTTTATTTCTAAGTTTTAAGACCGATAAATAATATACCACTGCCCCTCTGGACATCTTATTTTTACCTCGTCGTCCCGCATTCAGCGAAATAATAATACTTTCATAAAAAATTATATTATTTTGGTTAATTTGGTAAATTTAGGATACAAAATACTTTTGAAAAAATGAGAACTTTATGATGTAGTATTTTTTATATCTAAGAGTTATAATTTGAACGAAAATATGTCAATTAATTTAAGTATGGTTTTTTTTTATACATGTATAATTTTCATGTTTAATGCTAAAACTATTATAAACTTAAGACAATTTAAGTTGAAATACATATACATTTATTGAAAATAAGGCATATATTTTACTGCACAGATTTAAGTAAAATTTTCTTCCCTCTTGTTCTGAACTCGATCCATCAGAATTTTTCAAACAAGTAAAGTTCTTTTCTCAGTCGAAAAGTCCTGTAACATTATTCTTTTAGAATATATTTTGAATATATATATTTAAAAAACTCAAAGTAATAAAACTATTTAAAATAAAATTTGAATTTTCTGAGAATAATTATCACCCATTATCTACAAAATCTGAACAATCACGAGAATTAAACGAAAACATGAAAAAAATTAACCCTAGATAAACCTAAAGTTCGCTGTATGGTACCTGTAAACGTTCAAAACTAACCGACCAGCATGTAATTAATCTATTCAGAACATACCCTCCACATTTAATGAGCAGTCATGTCATAAAACAAAAAAAAGACCAGCGCTCCTTGTTCCTAAATTATTTACAGGATGTTGTGGCGTAAACGCCGAGGACTCTTTCTTCTACAAAGCGTAATTTTTTGCTGTATTGTAACTTTTCTAAAACCAATTGTCAGTGGTTTTATTGGTTTATTTGACCCTTTGATAAAACATATGGCTAGGGCAATGGGTTCTATTCTCGCCCTTATTGCCGGTAGCTTATCATCTATTTTATCTCCTTATCTATTCAATGATCGTTAACAAGTCGTGTCTATCAGAACACTAGTCCTATCTGCATTTTCAGACAGTTCTGTTTAATGCCTTGAAACTTCTTATTTTTTCTTCTTGTGATAGTTTTGGTTTTCAGACATCCTTATCCCACCGCTTTTTTTTTTTTTTTTTTTTTGTTGAGCATACACCACGTTGATAAATTCCTATCCTAGCCAATTTTTAATTCTTCGGGGAATAGGCTCAGATTCATCAATTCGTGGAGACTCAAAACATTTTTATGTCTTCTTTTTCACTGAACACAAAGTGAGAACCGTCATGATAGTCGAATCAGAATTATTCCAGAGCTGCCATCTATTGATCCTACGCCCCGATGTCTCTATAAGGCGCAGGTGTATAATTAGATATCCACTTCATTGAGTGGAGTGAAACAATGCTTGCTATCTGGTTAGACAAGTGTTAGTAGCATAAGTTTCAAACGTGAAGATTGGGTGTAGCTCATGGATTTAACCAATTTTGATTATTTCAAGATTTCAAGGCACTTGAAAATAAGCACTTATGTGGAGCTTAATTAGAATCAAAAGCAATATTTAATAATTTTGCATGTTCTGCATTAATTTAAGTAAATAAAGCTATTAAGCCACCACTTGACTGATAATGTTTGGGGAAAAAGTACTTTACTAAGATTTTAAGCGACTAAATATGTGCAGTATAGCAGACTGTACCTCCGACCTGAAGGAACACTAATCACTCTAAAATCAATTAGAGTACAGGTCATGACTATGATACAGAAAATCTACAAATATATAGAAAAACATATCCTATATAAATAAATTGATGATAAGAAATAGTTTAAGTAGAGAATATATACAAGAGATTTCCTCCATTGTATCTCAAATTAATTTTTTAAACTTCATTTCTTTCTTTTTTATTTCTTAAGTATTTCAATTGCGTATCTACATATAAAATAACAGTTCTGGGTTTCTGTGAAGGTTTTACTGAGGGTTTTGTCTTTTTGAATCATGTATGAAAATTATACAAATGATGAACCCAGATATCCCAGACAGAAACTTTAGATTAATTTCTTGAAAAACTATAAAAAGTAATAAAAGAATTTAGATATGCATTATATAATTTGTCTGAATATCAGCATTAATGTATCAATTTTTATTTAGAGCCTCAAGCTGCTCGGTCATCGGATTCCTTTCACCTCTGTCTGAAATCTATTACATACATCATTAAACTTTTATTTTTTTATTTACGGGTTCATGATGCTTCCATCAGTTTCTCTGGTGATAAAATGCCCTTCTGAGGATTCAATATTCTACATACGGTCGTATGTCGTGTTTATGAAACTTAATTAAATCTAAAACGATAAATTATACCGGTGCTGAAGTCATGAGGCCATAATAAGGAAGTTATCATTGCTGTATATAAATAATTCGAGATAAAACGAACGTTTTAAAAAACAACATTTTTATATAATGATAGAAATATATTAATTATTATACATTAAATTCAAAGGAAACAAACACGTGACACATAAAAAATTGAGTATAATTTCAATTTAATCAATCATTTATTGAATATTTTTTTTTTACTAAAATGTTTTGCAGCACATGCAAACCTTTCCTTCTTAGTTTCCAAATATTTTTGGATTACAGAACTAACACCGTGGTGGTGAGAATTGAGGCTAATTTGCAGATATGATTGGCTAAGTGTAGATAAATCTACGCCATTACGTCATACTCTTCTAGATGTTAAAAACACAATGGACAAAAGCATACCTTTACTAAAAAAAATTATGAATGGGCAAATAAAAGTTATGCATCCTAATAATTTTTTACTAATTCATGATTTAGAGTCGACATGCTAATCATTTAAATTCTACTTTCATAGTACTTCTGAAATGCTGGACATGAAATTCTAAAAACATAATTTTTAACTTTAAAATTTACTTAAAAGACACATTTGTGAACATGTTAAAAAAATTCGTAACTATATCCAAAACAGGCATTTGAAAGTTTGTAAAGACATTCTATTAAAACTGGAACCAGAATTCAGAAAAAGGTGTTGTGATATGACATGGCTCCAAATATTGGGAAACTTTCTTGCGAATGATTACTGACTAAAAAGTCAGCGGCCCTTACTATCTCGGAGATAGTAAGGGAGATAAAATATCTCACAGCTTTATTGTAGTACAAAGTTTTTACGATACCTCATGCATTGTGAAGTCCACGTTGTTCCCCGAGAAATAAAATTTTTTCTCAAAGCGCCGAGTGGGAGAGGAATGTTTGACTTATTAAAGTGAAATATTGATTCTGTCGCCAAATGTCACGAATATTGCATTGTTAAAGGCCGTAGACGATTCAAAAAAGTTTCAAATTAAGCGATGTGAAGTTGGTTAGAATGGCCAGTTGATGGCTTACACTCATGCACACTCACACACCAAGTGAAATTCAGAAAAACGTTTTAAAAGCATTTTTTTTTTATAAAGTAGCGGATCTGAAATAGATGTCTTAACAAAAAAAATGCTTGAAAATGCAAAATAGCTTTTTGTTTACATCAAGAGTGAAAGCATTGTTGATAATTGTTTGATACAATGAAATGCTGATACATCCTGACCATCAGCAGCAAAAAAACAGAAATGTTGATATAATAAACGGCGACATTGTGGACTAGCAGAACACCATACGTCCTCTGGCAAAATATTTGGCAATGAATGGTGGCACTACAAAACTTAAAGTTTATTTAGCTTCTGCTTGTATCATATTAAATTGATTTGACCTTATCCTGGCCTAATTCAGTCAAAAGAGGCCATATAATAAAAATTTCGCTTAGACGATGAGATCATATCTTCTGCTGCAGCAAATGGTCAGCATCATTTTAAAGGCATATTTTCAATCTTGCGAATGATTGGGCTCTCTAAAAAAAAAACAGACATGCATCTTATGTATGGGCCTGTATGAAATATGAAAGAAGATAAAGACTTCTGGTTTCATCACAGAAAAATTTCAGACATTGGACGCTTCACCTTCAGTGAGAGAATGCTGAAAACTGATGACTCTTTTATACCACAATATAGTATTTGTTTCTGAATGTGGTGCATCAGTCTTTTCCCCAACATGATCAATCGATTTATCACGTATTGATTTTTTTTCAGGAGATACCTTTAGATACTCAGCTACGATGGCAGTTCACAATAACAAGGAGCACACTGTAAACCATCAATCCTAAAGCTGAACAGTTCACGAAATACATCAACGCTCTTCAATTACTCCCAATCTCTACTTCATTCATCCAGTTTATCTAAGCTGATGGTGGCACATTAAGCTTATTATGATTGACCAGGGAAGAATTAATTCTCGTTTAATTTCTCAAAAACATTCTTGTTTTTCCCACCAATACTTTTCATTTCCCTCATATTTCTATATTTTAAAAAATTCTTCATTGTGTTTATTTACCTTCCTTAAAAGTTTAACACATGATTCCAGGGTTTATCAATTTTCTCAATTCTTCGATCATTGGAATCGTTTGGCTAGATTCAACAGCAAGTACTGTCAGAACTAGGGTGAATGATGACGGATTTATTGTTCTTAAAACACAATTAATTGAAGAGGATGGCATCTACATTCTATTCTCACTTTGAATTTTACTATATAAAATAAATATACTGTTCCGAGAATATTCTGATATGTACAAAATTTAATCCTGCATGTCATCAAGAACGTAAATTTGACAAAATGTACAATTATAAGTAGGCAGATAACATCACAATGGCAATTCCTTAATTAAAGAAACACATCTGATGACTTCTGTTTACAGTACTTAACTCAAAGTATCCATATACACTGGTGTTCAAGTTAAAGAGAATTTGCATAATTTGTAGAGACTATTTAAAAAAATTGAACGAAAATGTAAATACTGTTTCTAAACAAGATGCAAATCTTGTACGTCGAATACGTAAGCAATATATGTGGTCAGCTACTCGAAAAAAAAAGTTTATAAGCGTGTGCAAAATCCATTTCGTTCACTAACACAGTATTTCACCATAAAATTTCTTGCTGGTTTTTTTTTTTTTTTTTTTTTTTGCAGTAATCGTTTTTAAATTTAAATTCAGACGGTAAAATAAGATCAACGTTTAGATGATGGAATGAGATGAAAAATTGTGGGTTGGCTAAAGCAGCCAGTATAAAATCCAGATTTGTGAGAATTCGATTTAACGCCCAGCGTCAGGTCCATCTTATGGAAACATCTGTGATACCGGATCCGTCGAGAAAGCCGGGTCAAGGTCGCCCAAGAACCTTAGAATCACCATTGTCCATTACAGCAGGGCGAACGGGGAATGTACAGTTTCTCAGATATCTTATAGGTTTTATGCAGCCACAATAACCCGAGTTTCAAGTGTTTCCAGAAGACTTCATGAAGTGGGCTGTTTGCAAACAGACCTGTTCTTTGTATCCCTTCAGTTCTACGAACAGGAGAATCCACTTAAAATGATTCACAGAAATCACTTAGATTAGACATGAATCATCAGTTAACTCCTTTTCTTCACTGACAGGTCGGTTCCACATAATCAGTAGATTTTCACAAATACTTTCATAAAGAAGAGAACAAAGAACCATGCCCTCAATGTCCCATTACGGCGATGGAAGCGATGGTCTGGGTAGACATCCTTTTGGATAGTCGCACCTAACTCCATGTCCTTGAAAGTATACTGCGACTGTTGAGAGGTGATTATAGGGAGAAGTCTTGGAGCCCTATAATATCCGTCTTTTCAGGGTCCCATTTTGTCTGATTTTACCTTTAATGGATGATGACAGCACTTGAGGTCACATAGTGCTCAGGTCGACGAATTTCTAAGTGAGGATATTCGCCGGTCTTATTACAAGCCCAATCAAATCTCGAACTTCAATCCTATAAGTATGCCTGAGACGCACTGGAGAGAGGGCAATAACAGCGCGCACCCCTTCCGAAAATATCCTAGACCTGAAAATAGTGGCTGAACGAGAGTGGACTAATTGCCAAATGAACTCGTGCTCCCTTATTTCAGCATAACATCACGTTGCAGGCCTATATATCTGTAAGGGGGCCGTACCCTCAATGCTTAAATTTTGTGTGTTCTATTCTGCAACTGCTGATTCATACCTTGAGACTCCGAGTGTACACGATAAAGGAGTGTATTATAACTGTTGAATGGTTATTTTTTTGTGTGCTTATCAGTCCTATGTACACCAAATTTCGTTTAAAATCTGTCAGTGGTTCTAGAGATAGTAAATCAGGAAAAATTCTCTTAATTTTGCACACCAGTATATTTTATCTTTCCAATGATTTGAAGCGTAATGGCCTCTTAATTAACAATTTTTTCTCTTAATGTGCTGGGTCAGTTTCACAGTTACTTTACGGAAGATTCCCGAAGATAAAGAGATGCTTCAGAACGAGCAGAAATAACAAAAATTTAAACGAGAATGAATGGTTCTAGATGGTATCGAAACTGACATAAATCTGAGGAGTCAATCGAAAGCAAATCGGTGAAGATATTCAAGGACTCTTATAATATGTAAAATTAATTTGTTAACCCAAAGAGACTTAACCCATAAAAGAACTTGGAGCATTTATATAAACTACAATTAGTTTATTATTTTTTATGAATCACACTACCGAAAATCAATGTCAGAAGTCAAATGTTACTGAATAAACCTATTATGAGTGAAACAATATAATTGTCAGTAATGATTGAAGAATTTTCTGAAATAAATGATATTTTAGATCAATCATTTTAAATTTATTAGAAATTACAATGCTATTTTTTTTCTTCCTCTTTTGTAGGATATAATTTTTTTTTCTTCATTTATCAGATGGGCTATTAACAAGCGGGAATTGACTTTCCTTGAAGACTTTTTTTAACTCAGTGACTAAGGCACAGCAAATTATGATATCCAAAGGCATTTTTATCTTTTGCAGACATGTTTATAAGAAAAAAATCTGGCGCTTTGTTGATAGCATTCAGATGAATTTTTCTCACTAAAGATTCCCTAAGTGTATTCCTTGTCTTTAGATGTCAGAAAAAGGATGTACGTGATTTTTCAATACGATGAAAATAACAGCTATTTGTTCAGAGATTTATTTATTATACAATGAAAATCATTGCATTTTTTTTGAAGTGTATTCTATAATATAGGATGTTTAAAATTAACACTGATTGTTTGAAAAACACACCTATATTACAGCAAAATATTAACTAAGAAATCTGGATTAAATACTGTTATTATAATTTTTAAAATACTGTTTACCGATTGGAGGAAATTTGATTGCAGAAGAAACTCATTCACGAGATTTTTCCAAAAAATTATTTTTTTATGATTCATTTCTATACAATTGAAAACCAATATGGACGTGCTGCAATGCTCAGGCAAGGTTTAACAATAAATGAGAATAAAAAAAAAATCCTTTATGAAATGAAAATTATATTTATTTATACTCTGCAATAAACAATGTAAAAAGAAATAATTGTAATACGATTATAATTTTTAGAAAACTAAAATTATTAATATTTATTTAGATTTATTTAAAAATGATTCCAATTAGTTTCAGTAATAATAGCAGATCATAAATTATGTTATTCTTTACAAAATAATTGGTACAGATAACGTTATATTAAAATTGCAAAGAGTAAAAGAAAAATCATTCTTAAAATGAAACAAAATTCAATATCTTGTGATAAACAATTTATTAATTCCTTCATAAAAAACAAAATTTAAAAAAAAACAAGACTGAGCAGTAAATAAAAGAGAATATATTAACAAAACATGTAATCGTGAAATGCGTGTAAAAGTTATATTTCCAACCTTCATATCTTAAATCTATAAAAAGAAACACTCCTTTTGAAGATCCACTTGGCTCACAGCAGGAAATTTAGGAAATTTTTAAATGATTCCCATTTTTTGTTATAATTTGTACAAAACAATCATCGATAACATTCTTTAATAACAAATCAAATTGTTAATTTTAATTAGTTTATTGCGTATGGAATAACTATTTGCCAAATGCATTTGAAAGCAGTAAGTAATATCTATATCACGTTGAAACTTTTTTGATTGAAGATGGTATGTTTTTTCTCTGTATCCGATTAACTGGTTACATTTTCATCGGCCGTTCAGCGTACTCATGTATGAACAGCCTGTCCATTACTGAATTTTATTGTGGCTTGTATAATTTAGTTGTGGCTGTCGTAAATGCTTCATTGAATACTGGATTTTTTTTTTAATTTGTTGTATTGGCCATGTAATTATACTGTAAAAGATGTACATGGATATTCATCAGGGATTTCTTTTTTTTCTAATTAGTCGAATATATAGTTATTTTCCTAGGTAGTTATTGAATTTAGTTTTTCATTTGATGATGAGTGCAGCTAAATGTTTAAAAAATAATTAAAAAAAAATGTACTCATTTACTATTTATATTAACAAAAAAAAATGATTGAATATTATTTTTTAATTTTGTTAAAAAATAATATAAATAATAAATAATCTATCTTCTTCAATTTTCTGAAAAATATTTTTAATAATTGAAAGAAAAAAAAATTTAAAATTTTTGTTATAAAAAGAGGTGGGGTTCACTATAGTTTTCAGCTGTTTTCTTAATAAATTGCGTGATGGTCAAGCCATTAAGGAAAAAATTGAATTTATATATTATTTCAGCATTTAGAAATTAATTTCATGTTTTAATAACTCTGAAATATTCATCTGTGTGGATATTGTCGATTGGAAGATTTCAAGAAAATGGTTATGATGCTGGACATCAAATGCTTCGTGAATCAATGGCTCAAATAAACGGATTCAAGTTTGTTCATGACTTTCAGAACTACACTGCGGCATCTCAAGCTATACACCTTCCCTGTATGTATTTTATTTTATCACGCAAGGATGATAAGTCGTCTTTTTTAAAATCTGTAATTTAATCGTTATCTCCGGTCATTTTCTTTTCAAATTATTTTTCATCTTTTGTTCCATTTACCAACTCATGATTTTTCTTTGATTTGTATGCTCCTCTTTTTAAGAAAATTGTATTATTTTTTTTTTATTAATTACTTACTTTTTTAATTTCATTTTTTGATGAATTTACTTCTATCTGCTTGTCTTATTGAATATTTATAATGTATCGAATACTATATAAAATATAGCTTCCTCAATTAATAATATATCTTTTTTAAATATTTAATTTTATTTTCTTTATATATATATATATATAAAATCATAATTAGATACTTTTTCGTTGCAAGTAATTTTTCACAGATATAACAGGAGCAAGTCAACGCAACATAAAAAAGTATAAAACATAGGAAAAGTATATTACTAAAAAAGAAAGGTTACATATATAAAGCTTTTATCAGTGTGTAACAAATTCATTTTAATAAGAATATTTTTCAGTTATTCAATTTTTGTTTCATGAACTTGGAGCTTTAAATATCTATTACTTCCAAATACTATGTATTTTGTTTTCAAAATAATTTTTTGCATTCAAAATGCAAATGTAAAATTAGGTACAGTTATCAAAAATATTTTTTAAATTATATGTTTATTGTATAACATTGAAAATTTAAACCTGAGTTCTAATTATTTTAAGTATTTGATTTGTAAATATTTAATATTTTGCAAATAATATTACTATGATATAAAATACATAATAAAATGTATAATATATAGCCATAAACTAATATTACAGAAATAGTTTTTTTTTGTAAGCAAAATCAACATACGTAAATTTTAAAACTATTGATAATTCAATTAAAATGTCATATGTATTCTCTTCATTTATATTTACATATGGGTTCAAATTGAATAGAAAACTTTAAATCGGAAAATAATTTCAGCATGTTAGACAAAATTGCAAAAACGTTTTATCTTATAATTTGTATGATTATTTTTTATAAATAGGTATTCGTAAGATAAGCAAATATTAATATTTAATATTTATACAGACTATCTTAATTAAGAAAAAATTAATAATAACTAAATATTTCTCATTTTTTCAAAAATTAATTGCTTTAGATCATATAACCGCAAATAACGTACTTCTTGTGATATTTGATCCATGTAATATGGTTTTAAAAATATAATTCCTCTTTCAAGTTTATATTAGCCACCTAAGAGCTATTGTTTTAGTTAAATCATTTTTCGCGTTTCAGATCACTTTTCGATTGTTTATCGTTTGCTTCATTTAATTGGCTTAAATATATTCAATTTAATAATTAATAGTTTGTTTTAATTTCAATTACATATAGATCATATAATATTCAATTTGATGGTTATCGTTTGATTCAGTTTTTTAATTTCATTTTAAGCTTATTCAATTTAATAAATTATCGATTCCTTTAATTTTAATATCGAAAAAGTTTATTAATATCCATTTCTTGATATCTTACACCGTTTACTTTAATTTTTATAGTGAGTAATTTTAATAATAATTATAAAAAAGCTCATCATCGTTGGCTAAATCTTTTGTGGAAAACTTTGCATAGAACTTATTTATTTTTCTATTATAATTATGTTTCGTAATTATGAATTCTGCATATTCTGAAATTTTTTCAATTGGTTTGAATATTCTAAAAATGAGATTAGACATAAATATGGAGTTTTCTTGTTTTAGTTTCATATAGTTGCAAGATTCTTAGAATTGGCAAATGTACCACAAAAAAATAACACAATTTTTTTAAATGATATCAAAGATAAAACTATTGTGATCAAACTCACAATCAGCTTATAAAATAAATGATAATTAATCCTCATGAAAGTAAAACATGATATTTTTAAAATTATAATTTGGCTTAAAACAGATTTAATGGAAGTTAAACAATGTTTTACTGCTAAAAAATTTCAAACAGAAAAATATTAAAAGAAACTGAAATAAAGTAATGCCAAAATACAAAATGTCCAGATGAAAAAATTAGAAATTAATTAAAATATAGAGATTTTCAAGAAACATTATGTTTGAAAACTGAAAAAAATTATTCTGAGTAAATAAGAAAATTAAAAAAAAAAAAAAAATTAACTGAGAATTTACATGAGACGCCCTATATGTGGCAATTGGCTGAAACTCTCACTCAATTGGAAACTTGTCTCTACTGGAGTACAGAAGATGCTTTCGAAATAATACTTATGCAAAAAAATCAATATGCATTTAAAACTGAAAACTAAAACGCAAAAAAATAAATAAAACTTTTTCGTAATTACAAACTCAATATTTTTTTTTTTTTTTTTTTTTTTTTTTGGCCAGAATTATTAAACTTTAGTACTATGGCTAGGTGGCTTTAACAAAATTCAAAAGCAAGCATGTACCTTCAGGCAATTTTTTTTAATTTTCACAGATAATATAGGTCCAAAGAAATCTTCCTCTATTCTCAATTCCAAGTCTGGGTGATGTAACCTAGAAGAATCCGTGATAAAGGATATTTTATTCATTAATCCTGTTCCTTCAACATGTTTTTGATGTCTGGCTGTAAAGCTCATTTAGTGCCTTGTCAAAAGCACCACTGTCAGCCATTTTCTTTACATACATCAAAATTGGGTTAGTCTAGGTGTACAGTCGCGTGAGAACTGCATCAAGACAAAATATTTCAACTTCCAGTCATAAGTCCGAGAATGCATTTCAGTAAGGCAATCCTGTTAGTTTCTTCATTAGATTTCAAAACTTATTTTTCTTGTAGATTTGGGAGAGTTGTCAGACCTACGTTATGCCAACCTGGAGGACAGTTCCTGAAGTAATCCCCACAAAATGAGTGTCCAGTTATGCCCGTATACTGGGTACCCATTTTAGTCACCTCTTAAAACATGCCTTGTTGATCCACATTGGGACTATTTTCACCAGTCACCTCAAAAGATTGTAAAATCATTAATATTATGATATTTGACTGGCCATTGTAATTGAAAATACTTGCAATTTAAAGGTAAACACAATTATAAGTCTTGCAAAAAAATAAAGATAGAGTTCTTGTGCTTGATTTTTTACTAATCATTTTACGAGTTTTTGCATCTAGAACTGTGACAAACATTAATATATATATTGATACAAGACATATTGCCGTTATCAGACGTGTATATAAGCTATGTTCTTATTGTTATAATAATATATCATATAAAACAATACCTAATTATTACCTCGATCAAGTATAATATAAATATTTTTTTATTCAAAAGACCAGGTTTTTTTTTAATAGCTTTAAGTACTAACTGTTTCTTCATCCTTAACCATGTGTTTTTTATTTGGTTGGAAATGGTAAAAAAGTTAAAACTCCTTTTGTACTACATTCCAGGTAGATACAAAAGGAAATTCATATAATTAACGAATATACTGGTTTAAACCATTTTTGGATATTTTAAAATCATTTCTATCAAGAAAATAAAAAACAGAGTAAGTAACTACATTACATTAAAATGTAAATTTCTTATGTAAATTCAAAATAGTGCGAGAGTATGCGCATTTTTTCTGCATTAATATATAAATTAACAATAATGACTCAATACCTCTTATGACAGACACTGGTTTTTATTTTGCAACAAATAATCAACTTTATATTGTAAATTGGATAAGACAAATTTATTTCCTTTTTCTAATACACATTGTATATATACTAATAAACTTTCCTCTTAATAAAATCCAATTATGTTAGTTTTTAGTTGATTTATAAAAAAAAAAGATTTAACCATATAAAATTGATACAAGTATCTCATCACATATACGGATAATACATTTTTTATAAATTGTGAATTTTACTATAAAAAACGTAAAACAAAATTTAATATAATACCTGTTGAATGTTTCTAAAATATGTGCAATTTTAAAAGAAATGAATTTCACATCTATGGATTTTTAATAAATGCTCTAAGTCTCTCTAAAATTTTGAATACGACTGAATTAAAACAATTGTGGGATTTCGGCTACTCATCGATTCAGTAATATCGATTACCCTTTTTTCTTTAATTTGGTGATCTAAAGTTATTTAAGTAGCTGTAATTATGATTTTGCGAAGGAGAATTCGCTAACCACTCAAGTAAAAGTACAAATTTATATATTGGATAAAATATTAGTTGCTGATTTATTCAAGAAAATCTCATTCGTTAAAAAAAACACTTGGACGATTTTTCTTTTATAGTAGAGCTGCAAAAAGAGTATAATTATGCAGGTGTAGTTCTAAAAATAAAAAGGAAGCACGTATCAATATGAATAGTGTTTGCGTACAAGTCTACATATCAATTAGCAAACAGTCTGGTCATTATTAATAACTGCAATATACTAAATATATTATTATTATTCACTGGAAGTCACCATGGCCTGCGGAGCTCAGAGTTTTCTTGCGGTTTCTTAGGTCAGAGATTGAAATTTCAGAAGTGTTTAAGATTCCACTATGTAAGAACATCTGTAACCACACAAATGCTGATTTCATCGGTGTTTCTCAAAGATTTCCATCTTAAAATTTATGACAACTTACCACATACAAAGAGAAATAAGCATCCGTCAGTTTTAGAGGCAAACAAAATGAAAATTGGCAGGAGAGACATTACGAGGATTTTAAACGGATTGTTGCATCCAAAGAAGATGAATGCAACTTAAAATTATTGAAGAACCTAAAAGATATATGCAGATTCCTGTGTTAGTGACTACAAGTAGAAACTAGAAGCACAAACAACAAATCTACGACAAAGTAGATTTTCTCAAATCGTTGCTATAGATATGAACCAAATGATTCTTAAATGAATTGCTTTGAAAATAGATATGATCCTAAGATGCACGAAGAAATAAATATAGGTGATGATTCAAGCGGTGCACTGTTTTTCCCACAACTGGTTGTGTGTAAATTCTGAAACTCCTGCTCAAAAGTAACATCCATATTAACTTTTTGTTCAGATTATGAAGTATGGAGGTGGTTGTGTTATGATTAAGGGCAATTATCTTGGTTTGCTGTTGGCCTTATCATAATCCTCTCGAAGGTCGATACAATGGAGTTATAAAAAAATGCTAGCCCCTAGAGATTTGTTACCCTAATGATGCAAAAAGTATTTCGATCCAAAGATGCAGTCCTCTGGGCTGATGATTTGTTCAATCTATACGCTGAAGGCTTCATTAAGATATTGTTTTGAACATTTCTCTGACACTTAGTCCCCAATCTCAATTTTATTGAAACCACTCTGATTTATTTTTTAGAATGCATTACATATCAATTCCTACCCACTCTCTTTTGGAATTCTCCCGATGTCACCACGAGAATTTTATAATAATCCTTTTTAAATATATCATTTTATGATTTGTACCTTCATATTCCCAAAATTTCAGAGTTTATATGCACCGAAAATTCGCTATTACGTAACAAAGGATTCTGCATTCTTTTTTGATAATCAACTATATATTTCATATAGCAGTAATTTTACAAAATTATCATGTGTTTTATGTAATGCAGTAAAATGTATAATCCAAGTGCACAGATCTTTCCATTTTTTTATTATATCAAAAAAAGTATCACAAACTAATTTTATAAAAGTACGAATTTATAAAAAAAGTCTCAGAGGCAAATATTATTACGCTACAAAAAATATATTTTTTAGCTATGTAAAATTGTTTTTTTTTTCCAAGTGCGCATTCGATTATAAAATACGTCTTTGTCATTCCTTACACTTGGATAAAGGAAACTAAATTATGATATTGGATGAATAGCTAATAATTCGGAAACGCTAAAATATGTAGCCTCTTAAGGTGGATTAGTTTCAATCGATGATTTTTTTAAAAAAAACACTTTTATTGGAAATTAATTGCATGAAAAGATTTTCAAATTAAGGACTAATAACAATGAAAATCAAATAAATTTTAGAAACAAATTCCGCATTCTTTAGTTGTTACTCACTTAATTTAGTATCTTTATGGTAATTTTTTATATTATTGAAATAGAAAAATTATTATCTGTCTGGAAGTACACCATTGAAAACATTCTATTGGGATAAGATGTTGGTGACTTGAAATACATTAAATGCACTAAAATTATATATTAATGAAAGTTGTTTAAAAAAAAACTAATTAATTAACTTGTTTTTAGTTAATGCAGTCATTAACACCATTTTGAAATTACGCATTTTTAAATTATAACACAAAACATATCAAATGTAATCTGTTGATGTTCAACAATTGAAAATTACATTTAACAGGAATTTTAAAAGCCAGTCTTAGAAAAAACAAAACCCCATGTTTTACAAAATTACACACTTTTCCACGAGATAAAATCACAAACGCCTGAGGTGTAACTATCTGAATTATTATGGCACATAAAATATCATTGGAATCGGTTTAGTAAAATGTTCAACAGCAGAATAAATAATGGGATTTATCTGTAATTATAATAAAACATTTTTACACTTCTCAAAATTCAGAATTTTTTATTGGTTTCTAACAAGGAAACAGCATACAAAGAAAATTTTTAAAATCTCAAGCAAAGTATTAATAGTTTTCGATACTTTTATAAAAGCATTTTGAGTCTTTAGCAAATTGAATTCATAAAAGGTTTTTTTTTCTTTGTTACAGGAATATTTCCATTCAGTACAGATAAACTATTTGATTACTTTCCCCGCGTATTCTACCGGTATGGGAACTTAGAAATGATATGGAAGATTAAGTTTAAGAGAAAATATGCAGATCTAAACACCATGAGACTAGACGGCTAATTTCTTCTAAAATTGCTTTATCTGCAAATGGAAGTTAAAGGTAGTCAGTTTACTTTTCTTTAAAACAGGGTAAACAGATTTATTCTTTTTTTTTTTTTTTTTTTTTTTTGTCTAAAATTCCAGTAATTTTCTGTCGTTTTCTGTTAAGCAACTGTTATAGAAATGTCATAGTTAAATGTAAATAAAAATCATATTCTAAAGGAGTAATCTCTCGATAGAATAAATACTGTTTTTCACATGTTCATTGCTTTATTTTATTATTTATCATTTTTTATTGATATTGTTAAAATCTTATCACGTTTTTTTTTATTTTATCCTTCATTTTTTTCTATTTATTTACATTTCTTTTATATTTTAATTATAGTAGTAATTTTTTTCAAGTTTCTCTTTTTAATTTTACCACACCTAGATAATCCTTTCTTCTATTTTTTTTAATTTTTTTTTTTTTTTTTTTTTTTTTGTGTAAATTATATTTCCTTTTGTTCACTCTCCCTACATATGAAAGTAAAGTGTGAAAGATTCAAGTTCAACTAGGGAATTGGATTAGGTTGTTATTTCTCATACAGAATTATATTTATAACATTTTTTATTAAAATCATGAAATTTCTTATATATTAAATTACAAAAAAAAAAAAGTCTTGAGAAAGAAGAAGAGATAGTATGCCAGAAACTTTTACACTTCTAATTCCTGTTGGTTTCATTCTAATTCCTGTTGTAATGTGAGATTATTTTAAATACTAAATGCAATAAATTCATGTGTTTTTTACACTTTTTTTTTATAATTGGAAGGAGATAACAAATGCAGTTTTCATCCACGTGCGGTTTCAAAATGTTGAGATTTCTCCTCAACAATCTGGTGTATAGTTCCACAAAACAGGTGCAAACAACCTAATTAATGATTACAAACGATTCAAATTCCAAGAAGATATTTTTTTAAAATATGTATATACTATTTCTAATACACACACACACACACACACACATATATATATATATATATATATATATATATATATGAATGTATGATTCTCTTTTTGTTGTCAAGTTAAACATGGATTTTTGTTTTCATTATTTTTTAAAGCGTTGTATTCTAAACAAATCCACAGGATAAGAAAAATAGGATACATTTTAATCCATTTTTAATATGAATTAATTTTACACTCTCTCATTATAAACTTTACAATTTTTTTTTTAAATTTTTAATGTATTTGAGATTTTCCCAATTTTAGGAATACATATATCTTGGTTACTTTCATTTATCAGATTTTTATAACTATAAATATATTTTCAAGCAAATTACAAGAAACTTCAAAGGAATTGTATTCAAGAAGACTTAGTATTGCACAGTAATAATATAAAGCACACTTTTATACTGATATATTACACACTAGAGCACACTTTTGAACGAGAAAACAATTGCTTTCAAAATGCCTCAAAACACATTTGTGATGTAATTTATGACATTCCTGACAAAACAGTCGAAAAAAGTAAGCAAATGAGGAATAATATCAGAAAATAAAATGATAAAATCGGACTCTTCATAAATTAAAGTTCAACTAGGTGGTGAAATTCTCTTTATCAAGTGAAAAAATTGTTTTGTGCATCAAAAATAAATAAAAATGCTATAGTTTAAAATTAATACTGATATATTGTTCTGAGAAAACTTTACGTAACAAAGACATTTCCTGACGCTTCATGTTGCGATGTCTTAAAACAATAAATATAAAACGGTTATTTTAAGAAGAAATATACGCGATAAGTTTCTAATCAGTAGGTTTTAGCCTGCTTATGGATTGCATCCAATACACATAGAAATATCAAAAATGTGATCATTTTTTGCTTTACTAAGTATCTTGTAAAAGATACACTGAGAAATACCATTGTCACTACTTAAGAAAAAATTTTTGAATTAAATTACTTTTCAAATAATGAAAAGGATGAAATTCTGAAAATTTTCAACTATAATGTATTATATGTTTTGAAATACCTTATCAGATGTATTAGTTATTTATTATTCCAGCGCATTGGGTGAATCGAGTGTCCATATAATTTGCGCCTTCGGGATATTGAATATATACGCTAGAAAGAAGTTTTTAATGAAGGAGAGAGGGATTTTTAGTCTATTTGTTAATTAATGTGGCGAAAAGCTAAGTTCGTTGATTTATTTAAATAAAAATAAAGATTTATTTACATAAAATGCACAAAAGCTTTATGTTGAGGAAATGTAAATATCGGTTTTCTGGTAGAAATACATAGAATTCTATTTAAAACCCTAATCTTGACATTTGGATGATAGGTCGTCGCAAATGCTGTTTGAATTTCAAAATATAATATTTTTTTCTAGTTTTGACTTTCTTAAGTATTATTCTAGCCTTTCAGTTAAACTATATCAAGTTCTTTTTTAAATTTTTACTTATAAATATATAAAATAATAAAGGAGCTTTTTCACTATGAAAGAAACCTATCCTATTGCATAAATGTTTATTTATATTTTATATAAACAAACAATGTAATGAATATATTGTTGTAATAATGAATATTAATATTAAAATTAAATAATATTTGTTCTCTGAATGATTTAAAAAGTTGTCAACTGTATAAATTAGAGCATTCAATTAAGAACTGAATAGAATTGCCTTTTGAAATATCTCTTTCTGAAAAGCATGTACAGAATCATAGTTAAAGTGTATGTACATTTTATCCACTTAAAAAATTTGATAGAATAATCTTGATTAACATTACAGATACATTAAGCACTTATTGAAATTCTAAATTAACAAGATTTTCTTTATAGACATGTTTAAAATTGACATAATTTTTAGATTATATGATTACCGTAATATTTTTTACTCAACCATTTTAGTAATTAACCATTTTTAAACATACAATATCAAGAAAAATACAGTGTTTGCATTTTTTGTTGCGAACATAAGATGTTGGCCTGCAAGGTTTCTGCTTCAAGGTTTTCATGAAGGAAAAAGAGGTATTCACTCTATCATCAGTCAGCTGAGAGGAAAGTTTAAGCAACTCCCCTTTATCTTGGCGAATTGGTAAGAAATTTAGAGACTTTGGCGACACATCAAAGATTCCAGAAATTGTCGGAATTCTGGAGAAATATTTACTGGGAAGAAGATTGGACTTTTCCTGAATTTTCCTTGAGATGTCATACTGGTCAGAGGAGAGTATAAATAAGCAGAGAGCCTGATCAGCCTTTCTTTTAAAGAGTCTGATTAGGGGAATCAATTAGAAAATCAAAAAAGGAACGGCATTTGGACAAGTGTATCTACCATGATACTGCGCCTCGAGGTGAATTTGAGGAACAGCAGCGTGAATCTGCCGGGAACTCTGTCCAGCTTGCCTTGGAGAGTACAGGGTATTACTGCAAAAGATTTGTCCATCATGAAAAGCTGAGTTGAACGTTACTAATATAATTGACTGTCATTACAAGTGCTGTTTTTTTATTTCTGTATATGTGCCGCTCATCTATAAGTGATGTGATTTCTTTTTGCTGTTACTGTCGAAGTTCTGCTACCTTCTCGTCATACTGGAAACTTTTTGGTCGTAAATCATTTGTCATTTTCCTCCATGTTGGACCAGATTCCTCCCACATAAACATAGAGCTTTAGCTACTATTGAAACAAAATGTGCTGTCTTTGTGCTGTACATTAATATATATAAATAATATGATAGGCAAAAATATTTAAGAAAATTTGATCTTTTTCCATGAAATAAGTTATTTTGTTTATTTCAAACAATTCTTGATAACTGATAGTACATTGCTGTTCTTTAATAATCTTTTGTCATAATTTTTTTATTGTTTCTTTTGGTCAATAATCATACCAAATTATTATCATAGCTTCTCCATATTTCATAGTTTACACTCGGTGTGGAAAACAGTCTCAGAGCCATTTGACATTATAATGAAAAAAAAAATATGTTTAAGGAGTTCAGATTTAATCTTATAGCCAAATTACCTGCCATCTCTCTTATATCAAATCTTACTGCTAAAAAATCATTAAAATAAAACATTTAGAAACTCTGAAGAGAAAGAAATACGAAGACCACTTCGTGAAAATAATAGCATTCAGTTGTTTATGTAATATAATTTGGGAGCAATCAGATTTACAACTTTAATGCCTTTAAATACTTTTTGTTTTATCAACACAGAATTACCATTATCAACAAGAATAAAATATTCGTTATGATGGTAATAATTTTAGAGAATAATTTTAATAACTAATAATAATTTTTTGGAAATGCATTACAAAATTCTATTCATACGTTTTCAGAAGGAATATAACTCTATGAGGGCGATAAACAGTCTATTTGGAATTAAATACCTTATCATGTATATGTTATAAGCAAGTTTAAACATTACAGGCAGATTTAAATTCATAAATTGTAACATACGTTATCTTTAATTATTTAACACATAATTTAATTTGCAAAATAATTAACTCTTAGTGCATCTAAATTAATTTTCTGAATGACGTTACGTGTTGTATTAATGCCAAGATCAACGCAAAATGATTTCACGCATAACAAAATAATTCACAATCCTAAAAATATGGTTCCATGAGCATAACTCTAAATTTACATTTATGTATTATATTAGTTATAAAACTTAAAACATAGTACTTAAAAAGGATAAGTTTAATATGGAAAGTTAAGAAGAAAAAGCGAACTCAAACACTTCTTGCTTCTGTACTACTCGAGTTCAGATCACCTGAAATCAGAAACCGTTGCTGTTATTCCTGAATTCAGTTTAAGAATGGTTTGTCAAGAAAGTCAGTTTACTGAACTAATAAACCCATATTGAGAGCATAACTCATAATTTATTCAAATCATTCTCATTTATGTTTTACATCAGCAATCCTTTTAATTATTTTTTGAAAATGTACTACTACGCCGCTGAATTTCAAAAAAATAAATTTGAATTTAAATTTTAAAATACAAAGCACATTTAATTACATTTCTAATAATTATATTTATTTCCCAAAATTGCATTAATTAAAGTACAATTATTTAATACATGGTAATACCTTTACCACACTTAATTAAGATAAGTGTTAACTTTTCAATGCACTTTCTGCTAAATAGAAATAAAAAAATTAATATTTAAAATAAACATAAATCAAAAAACTTTCATCTTAGAGATTTTTCTGAACTTAAATATAATTGTTTTAATACTTTATCAGAAAGAAGTTTGAACAAGGATTCTTAAAAAAATTTTTCTTCTTATATTTATACAAATAAAAAGTTAACATTAGCATGTCATTTAATAGAACCTGGCCTTCTGTTAGATTTTAATATCATTGTAAATAATCAATTTTAGTTTAAAATTTCTAGTTTCTTAACATGTGAAAACGTTATTCATAGATACGCAGTTTTTTATAAGATTTTCTAATTATGGACCTTTAAATTTGTGTTTCATGATTTATACAGAAATAAATTGTATTGCTCCTGTGAAATGTTCATTTTTTTACTAATGCTGTAAAATTTTTTTGATATATATAATGAACGTTTAAACATGATACATAAATGCACTTCAAACATGAATACGTTTTGAGGAAGCAATGTCATTACAAATTGAAAGAATTTTAAAACACGTATAAGTGCTTGCAGAATGAAAGTAGTCAAATGAATGGCCAGAAAACAAACGTGGTAAATGCATATTCAATCAGTATTTAATATAGTTTCTAATAGTGAATATCAATATTTTTTCGGCATAAAACTTTCTATCAGGGTAGCATCTGCTATCAGTACGTATAGTGGAATAAAATGCAACTGAAACTTTTTATACTGTTGAATACATTGAAAAAAAACAAACTGGTATTGAAAGTTTTTTACTTTTAATCTAAACCATTTTGTTTGTTCAATAGAAGTTTAAAAAATGTGTAGAAGTGCTAAGCAAATCGGCGGCTTTTATTCTATTCTAACTCAAAATATTAGAATAATAAAAAGTAATACATGAAGTAGTCTTCAGTTCGAGGTATGGATAATTAAATAAACAGAGACTGATGCTGCTTACAAAGTACTCAAGCGACTGTTTTGCTTGAAGCCTTCTCTTTCGAATGCAGTGCCTCTCTACAAAAAAAATCCGTACAGTAAATGGCATGGCTCACATTGGGTTATTTTTTTTTGTTTCCCAAGAAATTGATAATGAGCAACAGTGTGTGAAAGTTCACCAAAAGCTCTGAAAAACGCTAATGAAACATAGTTTATTGAAAAAGTGTATGGCAATTAATGTTTATCAGCGTGTATGTTTATGAGAGTAGTTTAAGCTTTTTCAAGATATTGAGAAAACTTCATTTCATTTACGCAGGGTCAATGTCCTTCAACATCAAAACGGATGACAAAAAAAAAAAAAAAAAAGAAATCGATAATCTGTTTCGATGCTTGACCGTCGGTTAAGTACTCGTGCAATTGTTGAACTGTAGGAATTGATCAAGAAATCCGTGCAACAAAAATAATTTGTAAATGATGCTCTAATATGTTGATACTAATTTCCTGTATTCATTTCCATTTTCCTTTCTACAACTGGAATACAAAATCATTTTACTAACAACTTTATTCTGTTATTCTCAATATTAAAACTAGTTACATAATATAAGGTTAGTTCATCTGTCTCAGAATAAACTGTTACTCATTCCCCAGAAGGCTAGCCTACTATCTGTTCAGTCCCCACGGTTTTTCCGGCTTTTTTGTGTACGCTAGTCTTCAGATAAAAGTTATAAAAATAATTAACTTTCAATTTTTTTCAAAAATTGAAGAAGCGTATAACGATAACAACTCATAAATTCTTTTGTTTATATAAAGTTAAACGAGATTATATCACATAGCTTAGAATAACAAAATAAACTGCATTACATCATTATAGCAAATAAAAAAAAACCATATTTGATTCACTCTTTCCTTTACTTGTGGAACATCCATCATTGTAAAATTTTCCATTTTTTAATGCAATATCGATGGTTTGGCGGAAACTAATTTTATATAAGTATCTGAATTTTTTTAAATAATTTTGATTTTATGCAAATCTTATTTTCTAGAACTCTCGTATTCCATAGAATCAGACAGAAATTGAGTTTTAAAAAATATGCTTCGAAATACTGAGATCTGTGAGGGAAAACGAAAGGTTTTATCTATTTTTTTCGAATATTTTAAATTAATCTTGTATAGTATTACAGAGAAAGCAGAATTTATATATAGGTATCTTTGGATATTGTTAAAATCAAGAGAATCCCTTTTTTGAAGATGATTACCTAAAAAAAAATTCTGTGTTTACAAATTATGTTTTCCATTCAATACTTTAGATGTTTTAGGTTACTTTTTACATTTCTGGTTAGTTATTATACAAGTTTTACTTATTTTTCTAAATGTTTCAGCTGATCATTCATTTCTGTCTGTATTGGGTTTTGCTGTTTTTTTGAATCGTCGATTTTTTTTGGAGTAATTAGAAATCAAAGCATTTTATAAAATCAAGAAATTCAACATTTTTTGGCTTTTCGTTTATTTGGGTGCAAAATTCACTGAACATGGGTATTTAATATTTTAATGGGTGTATGATGAATTTAAAGATGAATGGTGATTGTATATTGAAGTTTATCTCTTCGTTTCACTTAACCTTGTTATTTCCATCTATTCTTTCACGATGCAAACCACATTTTTGAGTACTCAGAAAATCCTATCAACACATCATACTAAACAATGGTTTCTGATTCTATTAGATTGTCTTCCTGGTGCAAATATTTGTAGTTTAGTTATGTTGAGACAAGTGCTTATGAGATTTAAGACTCCTATTTTGTCTCAAGTTTCCTTTCCAGTATTTTATCTTTTCATTAATTGCCTCTCATTCGATCGTTATTAATAGATTCATGTATCTGAGTTTCTGATAGTGTGATAACATCTTGGGAGACTCTTTGTCAGTGGTTTGTAAATAGATGCGTGATGTTAAACCCATTTCATAGAAACAAAAAATTGATCCATAAATTGTGTTTCAATAAAGAATTTAACTTCTATTTATACAATTTCTGAATAAAGAGTATCTCGAGCGTTGAAGAAACATCAAAAATGTGAATGTCAAGATCATGAAAATTATCTACAAATGAAAAAAAGTATAATGAATCATAAAGGCATATAATCACTTGACATATCCATTATTAAAACTTAATTATTTTAACTTATCATAGTCGACTTTCCAAATACTTTTTAAGATTGTTTTTGCTCCACCAACTATTGTATATATTTCAGAGTAAACTTAGATATTTAGCTCATTTATTTTTTTCCATGATAACATTTTTTGAGAAGGAAAAAAATTACCTTAATGCCATTTATTAGTTTAGAAAGAAAATAAAATGTGTGCCTGATTTTTCTTAATAAATACGGAAGTTTGTAAAATACAGATAGTTGGATTCGTTTTGATTTATCAAATTTTTTATCATGGCATATTTCATCAGAGATAATGTAGAGATTCACATAAAATCATACTATCTCAGCAAAAGATTAAATAACGTTTTCAGGGGTCGTATTACATTTTCTTGGAATGAGTTAAAAAATTTTTTAGCTAAGAATTTACGTTTAAAATATGTTTTCGTCCGTTAGAAATATAATTCATTATGAAATTCTTGAAATAAATTACTTTTCTTTTGTCAAAATGATCTATCCCAATTACTGAAAAATAATTTTAACACCATTTCAAATGAAAAATTCAATAATATCAAAGCAGCTATAATATGGAAGTGGGGGGCTGTTAAATAATGAGAATAATAACTTACTATAAAACATTTTATTTCACCTCATACCTATTTACTTATTATCACTTTGCACACCCTCACTCTATCTACAACGCTTCATGAATCTTCAATTGTTAAAATCGTGCTACTAAGTTTTCTTCTGTCAGCTCACTCAGGATGTGGCCTTGCTTTCTCTTTCCACCTTCAAACTCAAATATTTTTTTCCTTTCAATACAGATTTCATTTTGGGAAAAAAAAAAGAAAGTCACTTGTGTCTGAACCAGCAAATAAGGCGGATGATCAAACATTGAGATTATGTACTTGCAAAACCTCTTGACAGACAATGTGAATGAGCCAGAGCATTATCTTAGAGGAACAATTTGTCATTGCAGTTCTTTGTCAATTCCTACAGTCTCAGCAATTGCACGAATTTTCTGAAATATGTTGTAAAACATATATGTGCAAATTCGTATCTTAATATTTATATATCCATTTTACATAAAATATTCCTTAAATATATCAGATTAAGCACATAAGTATTCATAAATATATTGATCAACTACAAATAAATTTCGAAAAGTAAGTGTATAAATAATAACGTGACAAATTTAAAACAATTATTTTTAAATAAAAAAAGTCAATTAATATTACCATGCAGATTTTTTTGTAATAAACCCTATGACCTTTACAATTTCTAAACAAATAAATTTTCTTGAAATATCTGGAAATTAATATAAAAAAATTTAGAACTCACAAAGAATTAGTTTTTAAGTAAAATTTGTGATCGGGTAAATATAAATTAATAATTTCACTTTCCCAGAAAAATATATAAAAAAAAATTGATGAAAATCCTCAAGTATATATATTACATTCGTTAATTTGTAATTTCTCCTTTTTTGAAGTATGTTGATTTTAAAAAAATACTGATACCAGTAAAAATACTGATCAATAACTTTATTAGTAAAAACCAAACGTCCAAAAAAATATAATAATTTCATAAATAAAAAAAAATAACATATTGAATAAAAGCTTCACTTAACTAATCATCACTAGAAATTATTTTTAGCAGACCCTTATTTCGAATGATGTTATCAATAAATTAATCTTTATATTGAAAAAGCAGCTAATGCATAATTAGGTTTTCATAGAACTTATTTTTGGCAACCTTGTCTATGTTTTACTAATGCAGACAAAAATAAAAAGTTAATAAGATCTTTCTAATGCATCAGATGGGTAGAAGAGTGTTACTAGATTTGCGTAAGTTGGCTAGTTTAATACATTTCCATATTTATCAATAGTTTATAAAACAACTTGCCTTTACCTTTATTGCAAGTACCTGAATTCTAGATTTAGCGCAAAACAATATTTGGAACAAGAAGAATAGGAAATTTATTATGAATATCTTCGATCAAACACTGGGAATTATCTGAACTTTACATTTTGCATAGGTAAAAAAAAAAAAAAATAATATATGTTGGTAAAACACTTTCATTCTTGGTCGACTGGTTAAAAAGAAAAAATAAATCAGACATTCTTTTTTTAGCTGGAAAACTTAAATTATACATTAATGCAGCATGGTACTGTATTTACAAATAATAACACAAATCTAACTAAATTATCTTACGTTTTCTCCCACCATCGGCCTCGTATTTCTCGCTTTTCTACTCCCCTAACTAACTAGCGTGAGTTTGAGTCCTCCTCCAAGTTGGTGTTCTTACCTAGTAAGTTGGTTGTTATTTTCATAAATCTTTACTATGGTTATATCGGAAACATAAAAAAAAGTTCTAGAAATTGTTTTTTTGATAAATCAGTAGAAGTAAAATTGCAGGAGATAACTAATAAACTAATTATATCAAAGGAACAGTAAGCTTTATTTTTCAAGAACATTTGTCTATGGAGTAAGCTGTTTTCAAAGTGAGTGCCGCTTATGCTAGACCAAAACAACAGCGTCGATGATTCTGAGGACTTTTTGAAACTGTTTCTTGAAATGAAAAAAAGAACTTTGGGGAGTAGATACGAAACGATGGACAATACTTGGATCCGCCATTACTAGAGTCAAATAGGCAATCGGTTAAGTGGCTGGCTAGCCAGTGAACTCGTCAAGCTTGCCAAAAGTGAAACAGAGTGCAGCAGGCAAAGTTATGGCTATATTTTGGGGTCTGCAGCATTCTTATCGATTAACTTGAAATAGGCAAGACAGTCAATATGAAATCGCTACATGAAGCAAATGGATCGTTTGTTAGAGAAATTTCCAAACTGCCTCATATACGAATTATTATATAACAGATATTTATTTGTCATCAGCAAATATCATTCCTGAAACAAAAAAATGCTCGCTGAAAAATGTTTGGCTCTAATGAGAATGATCCACCTAAGTATTTTTAAATTCAAGGGAATGTAAGTAGTCTTCAGGGAAGGTATCGAAATGTTAGAGAAGCTCTGGAATGATTATATCGCTCTTGAAAGAATCTATGTTTAATAAATAAAATACAATTTGGCTGAAAAAAGTTGTGTTTTTTTCTTCATTAGGCCGGAAATATAGCAGCCGATGTGTATACTCAGGAAGAGAGGAATATATATAGCTGTTTGAGGCAATGTTTACATCACAAGAAAAATACATTTCTTTTATTAAATAATAATTCAGCTTCTTTAAACATTTTTAATCCTTTTCTTTCAAGAACTTGTATATTTGAATATTTTGATACAGTACTAAGGAAAATAATAGTTTTAGTATAAATAGTATTATTTATAAATTTAATTATATGTAATGTACATCAGATCACTTTCTGAAGTTTTATATCATATGATATGTAATTGGCATTAAAAGGATATATTATAGCTGCTATCCGACCTCTGGTCTTATATATTCCTCACGGGATAAGATGAGCCAAATGTCAGTCGCATTTCACAAGAAATGCTGCAATAACTATTTGGAATAGGAGATATTATAGAGGAGTTCTACAGAAAAGCATAAATGGTTAATTTTTTTATTAGAGCACGTCTGGAATGCTTTTACATACGTGATATATATAACAAAGTTTCATCTGAGCTAGAAACATTGAAGCACAAATGAAACCACTTCATCTCGAACAAATAAAAACACTCTTCAGCTTTTTAAGTAGTGTTTTTTTTCTTCATACCTCTTACAAGTTTGTTGTTTAAAAGATTTTCAATTATTTTTGGCAATAGTTTAAGTTATATTTATTTGCATATATAAAATTAATTCTAAAATTCAGTTTGAGTATTCTCAATGATATTCCACCATCACTAAATACGTCAATTGGTTACTAAAATATTGGAAAAAGAATTATTTTTCAATATTCTACAGCACTAATTGTCAAAAGAACTAACATAGGTCTTCGCATTTTATATGGTTTATATATCTCTGAAATTCTGCTGAAAATTTATTTTTTAAACGTTTTTTTGGTTCATAATTGTAGGATTTAAGAGTTTCCTTAAACTATTGGACTAATTTTAATCATGGAACAAAAAAAAAAAATACAAAAAGGCCACGATTAATTTCTTAAAGTCAATTAGTTATCATATTTCAATATGATTTTAATTTGAATCAATTACAAAAGTATTTTGGTATGCTTAATTCTAGACCAAAATAGATGAATGAGATTAGAGTTATAGATCATATAAACAATACTGGTATACCATAGAGATTCAGATATGCTCCAAATAGAATGCCAGATCTTCTTGCAATCCCACAAAATTGTCCTTTGGAAGAGTCTTCTGAAAATAGTCCTTTGTAGAGTGAAGGATATATATCCTAAAGCATTCAATTGCACCAATTAGAAATCTAGAAAATACATATTTTTCTAGCCAATACTCTCTTCCTCAGTGATTGTGTTGATAACTGTAAAGCATTGTTAAATAAAATAATATGTATACATCCTATGAATAAAATAATAAATATTGATTTAATATATGACTTACTATTTTTTGTGGTATTAAAGAAGCATAACTTTTACACAAAATGTCATTTGAGTTCATTAAAACAGTATTATAAGAGTTTTGCACCACTAATAATAATATTTTATTCACCCAAGACTATTTTCCTATCAGGACTCTTATCTTTGTTTGCATAACGTGCTTAGTGATTTTCAATGATTGTTATGACGGCTTTCATTTTTCTTCAAAGGATATGTCTCTATTCTAACTGATCCTTATGATTCAAGATGTGTAATGATGCAATGTTAAAAAAATTATATATTTTTATTTCTTATCAAAAATAATAATATATACTTTTATTATTTATTTAAAATATTTGAAAATTTATCAACCAAAAAACTATTTGATATTTTTTTTAGAAAAAAGTTCTGTGGCAATGTTCAGATTTTTCCTCCTCTATAAGCCAATGTAAATAAAAACTTCATTCAACAATCTTTATTTTTTATATTCAGAGTATTAGTGAAAGTTTGAATATATTACCTTAAATTACCAGAAATAATTTAAATCACGAAAAACGGCAGAAGCTTTTGCAACCCAAAAGGTGTGAAAAATTATTTTAAAAGCATTTAATAGATAATATTTTAAAAAAATTTGCATATTCAATTTCATGAAGATTAGGACAAAAGTGTTTTACAGCTCTTTTTTTAGTCTTAGGTCTTATAAAAATAAGTCCTGAAGATTTATAAATGTAAAATTATTGACAATGGCTGGTTTAAGGTACATTGTTCTGCTTATATATATCCTGCACCATATTAGAAAAATTGTAATTATAGATCTTAGATATCCATGATACCGCGTGAAATTGGTGTTTTTTGATTAATACGGAATTGTTTTTGTTACAAGATTTGTGAATCAAAAAAAAATCAGTATGAAATTTTCATAGATAAAAATATGGACGCAGTTTAATATATATGTTGAAGTAGAAATCCTGGAATGAAGATGGAAGTGGTAGAATGACTTCAGCTCTATTTTTATACAATTTAGCCCAAGATTTTATCAGTACTTGCAAACATACATTTGCAAACATGCAACGTACCAGATCAACAAATTGTAGAAAGATAAATAAAAGCAGTCCTTAAAGTAATCAACAGATTATTTTTTTTATTAGACTGGATAAAATATTTCTCGTGCGCTTCTAAAGCATTGAGATGATTACACAGAAAGTAATTTTTGTTTACGTTGAAATATACTCCATTAGCCAACGAAGAAAAGGGCTATTGTTTAATCCATTCAAAAGACGTACCTGATACTTTTCAAGAATTTATCTCGCTTTTGCGATAATTTTTTTATTCTTCCTTTCACTAATAATGAGGCTTAATTTTTCATAAATACGTCATAATAACTTTCTCACAAATACTTGGATTAAACAAAAATATATGTAATATATGTCTGATACCTGCTTTCACCACTAAGCAAACCCAATTTTTCGAAAATATGTCGTAAATAAAATTTCTCCTAATTTTTAGTGGATTGAGGTGAAGAAACAAATATATAAGCAAAACATTTTGTTCTATGTTATCGATTTGTGTATTACCTTAAATCATATGTAAATTGGAATCAGATATGACTGAAATTTAATAACATTATTCAAATTTTAAGATAGCTGTGAGGCGAAATATGTGCAAGGTTTGTTATTTTAAGGCAGGATCACTTTTGGCGTACAAGACCACTTTTCATTCTTTTATCGTTTGCTTCAATTTTAAATACATTTAACTCCAAATATATTTAATTTAATATTCATCGTTTCAACAATTTTTAATTAAAATTGGCTTAAATGTATCAATTTAATAATATATGGTTTCCTATAATTTTAATATCGGAAAAGTTTAACTTCTTATTTCTCTATTTCATGGCTTACTTTAATTCATATTTAATTTAATAATAGCAAGTACGACAACT